>PISX010015356.1:21257-49823 GCA_004024625.1 Mellivora capensis | reverse complement strand
TCAACTCGGCTGTATCTATAAATGTTAGAGAAGAAGATACTGTCACTCACTTTACTTTTCAACAAATAGAGATTCATTTGTATTAATAACCATTCTCTTTTTATAATGTCAATGCTTCTAGAAAAGTTAAGGGCATTAAATCATTGAAACATTTATATTGATTTCCTCTATGTTTTTTTCTTCTAGTAAGAGATAGAGTTTAGAATAGAACCAGACATTTAATTGTTGTTGATGGTGGTGGAGTTGTGGTAGGAAAGATGATGGGGCCAGTGTTGATGGTGGCGGTGAACCACTGTGTTTAGATGATGTGGTTCTTAGGCAAGGTCAAAAAGGGACCAGTCAGCCCTATAGAGTGCATAAAGCAAGATGGAAAAATGCCCCAAATCAATTTAACCCATGTAAAAATTTGCCTTAGGTTGTTCCTAATCACAGAAAAGGAGAGTGAAGGAGTTCAATGAAGGCTTGTGAATGAATGAAAGAATTAATGCACTGATTGGAAATTTCAAGAAAAAAATAGTAGAAGTTCAATAAATGTTGTACATTGAACAATGAATAGATTAATGAATGGCAAATGGATCTAGGAATTCATGAAAACAGGAAATAACCATTAAACCATTGAGTTTTCAGAAGAAAACCTGTACATTTACAACCAGTTCTCTTCTAGTCTCACTGAAAAGACCCTCATCTGTCCACTGGTGTCCTTAAGAGGTGCAAACACTGACGCCTCCAGGAAGGCATCTAGTTTACTTGTGTGGGCAGCAGGCCTGTCAAAGACAAGAGCCAAGAAACAGACTATACTGTAGCCAAGCAGGACCCTTGGAAGCTAGCATCTGTTCACCAACACAGAACAGATGCTATCATAGTTCCAGGCCCGCTAGGTCTCACCCTCAGCGTGAAATGCTTGCCTTGTAACTCCTTCCTTAACATCTCCAAGTTCTCATTCTTCATTTGCTGACTCTTTCCATGAAATGTATGCTCATCTCAGTTATCTTAAAATGCTAATTTAAAAAATGGTTTCAGTTCTTTACCCTCTAAGTGTCTGAGCTCTCACACTCTCTGATCCTGGGTCCTTAGCATCCACTCTAGCCTAACTCTTTAGAAGCAGACTTCTGGTCCCATTTCTCTACCTACACTTTCTTACTGTTGTCTAAGTCTGTGCCATCCAACTCAGCAGCCATGAACCACAGGGAGCTATGATGGGTTTCAATTGAATAGGGATGTGCTGTGAGTATAAAATATATGCTGGACTTCAAAGACACTATGAAATCAGGAATGGAAAATATAAATTTTTATATTGGTGACATGCTAAATATTTTTATACATTGGGCTAAATGAAATTTATTCATTATTTTTTTAAAGATTTATGTATTTATTTGAGAGAGAGAGAAAGCATGAGCGAGGGGAGGGGCACAGGAAGAGGGAGAGAAAGAATCCTAAACAGACTCCCCTGAACGCAGAGCCTGGTGTGGGGGCTCGATTCCATAACCCTGAGATCATGACCTGAGCCTAAATCAAGAGTCAAACACTTAACCAAATGAGCCATCCATGTGCCCCAAATGAAATTTATTTTTAAACCCAACTTTACCTGTGTTTTTTTGATGGAATTATTAAGATATTTAAAATCACACATTGGGCTCACATATTAAACATTCTGATACAGAAAAGGTCTTTTCTCAGCCATTGTCTTTCTTGCCCTTCCTGCAGCATTTGAGACTGTTAATGGCCCTCCACTTCCCACTGACCTCCCTTAAAACTCTGCTTTTTTATTTGCTGCAAAGACCTACTCCTGCCTCCTTTTCTACCTTCTCGTCTTCCCTTAAAGCAGCTACAACAGGCAGTATCTCTCCAGAGCTGAAACACATGAATGTTGTGCTATATTACTAGTCATGTTGGAAGCAACCTACGCCAAAGGAAAGGGAGGGAAACCGTGTTACAGGTAAGTCATCTGAGGTGCAAAAAGACGGTTAGGTAATGGTGAGAAGTGGGAGAAGATACGGAACAGGGTTTCTGTATTTCGCACATACTTCCCCGTTCCTGCCCAGAGTTCCATGAGCTCATCCATCTCGGCGAAATATTCTTTTCCTATTTCCACCTTCTGAATGGCCCATGATGCTATCTCTTCTACCAAAGCCTTTCCTCCTCCCTCCACACCCCAGAGTGGAAGAACTTGCTCCAGTTCCCAACTACTAAAAGGAACATTTTCTAGTACTGAACACTTTAAAGTCATTAGTGTGTGTGTGTGTGTGTGTGTGCGCATGTGTGTGAGTGTGTGTGTGTGTGTGTGTGCGCGTGTGTTACCTGGCTTGTGAAATTGAAAATTCTTGGCCAGCAAGAGCCAAATCTGATCACCAGTCTCCAGGAGATGACTAATCAAGAAGTTAATGAAGAAGAACCTCCCAGGCACAAAGACAAATGAGCAAATTACTATTCTTTGTATTATTCACCCTCTACTTATTAATTCCCTCTCTCTTGTTCTCTTTCTCTAAATACACACACATACCCACATACATATCTATACCTGTTTATGTAGATAGATAGATAGATAGATAGGTGAGAGATAGATGGCTAGATAGATAGATACTGATAGATATCTCAAGACCAGAACTAGGTTGATATGGATGAGACATCTCAGGGGTAAATTTAAGGCAATATCCTCAGGGCATACAGAGGGATCTAGTCCCAGCCCTACCCGACATATCTGTATCCATGTCTTTATCTCTCTCTTTCCCTGCTCCACCATTTACTAGATATGCACTCTAGGCAAAGTATTTAGCCTCTCCATGTCGTCACTGCAGAAGTAATAGTACCTAACTCACATTGTTGCTGTTAGGATTAATTATTGCACGTAACATATGAAAAACATTGCCAAAAAATGTTCGCAATGCACTCACTGTTACTAATAATCAATATTACAATAATATCAAATTTTGATCTACTTAAACTAGCCAAGTTTTAAGTTGAAGCACCTGGAATTAGGTGGCCCAAAGTTGTGCTGGTCTAGAAATAGAGTTTTCATAGGAGTGTGTATATGCCACTTCTGTTACACAGAAAAAAATAAACTTAGTTCGAAAATAAAATGTGTTATTTTGGATAATGGTAAAATCAAACTGGAAAAGTCTAATTAGTCCCATCTGCACTTATTCCCCACTATTATTTGTAATATATGCCATAGACCTTTTTTTTCTAACAGTGATCAAATATTACAGGACCTCACAAGAGCTTAAGTGCTGAACTTTAATTTTAAGTCTGGTATTTTTTCATGAGTGTGGGAAGAACTGGGCAGAGAAATGCACTTTCAGCTGTACAGAGGGCAATGGGGTCCACTGGCTTTATTTTCACTATTAAAACTTGTATAAAAATAACATTATTATGACACAGTGGAACCCCCTACAATATGTTGAAATGACTAAGAAAAGAAAATAAAAGGAGGAAAACTTTAAGTGGGTTTGATTTTGAAAGCCAAATATTTTTAGAAAAAATGTAATGAAACCTGCTTATGACTTTCTTACTTTCAACATTTCCCTACATCAAATGTTTATCTTTCAAAGGCCTGGTTTAGAACACACACACACACACACACACACACATGCACACATGCACACACGTACGCATACATGCACACACAGGCACACACACATACACGCACTCTGTATTGCTTTTTAACATTTCCCTTTCCTGGTCCTGGGGAACATATCATAAGGAATAGACCCTAACATTAAAACAAACACACAGATAAACTAACACCGGGAAAAACAGCATCTCATTTCTTAAAAGACTTAACCCAACCCAAATTGGGCTTCCCTAGGGTCCGCTTTGCCCTCTTAGACCTGTTCCAGCAGGAAATGGCCTACAGGGGAACTTCAAGTATTGCAGCAGTAACTCTGTGGATTGCTGTTGTTGAGTCCTAAAGAAAAACTGTTTAGGAAATGAAATTCCCCACAGCCCTACTGGAGCCAGACTCCTCAGAACATTCTCCATAAACCAGCAAAGGCGCTGTGGGCAAAAGGTGCTGTGCCTTGACGGAGAGCTCTGACTCTTGATACTCCCAGGTGCTGAGCTTCATGAATGAGCACCTATAGGCAGAGTTGTCTACCGGAGGCTTAAAAACATACTGAAATGCAAATTAGTGGAAGCCAAGGCACTCAAAGAGAGGTGTGCACCCTTCAGTAACAAAAACACCCACCAATTAATAGCGGCTCATTCTAGACAATGAGCAGAAAGAACCCCTGGCGCTTGGCAGCAGGGTGTTATAGCAGCAGTGGTAAGAAAGCCAGGAAATATATAATTAACGTCTGCCACTTTCCCAAACACGCAACCGTTTTCATGTAAACTATGTCCCAGGTAATCAGCAGATGGCGCTGTTCCCTGAGGCTAAGAGCTTGTCAGAACAGCCTGTTTCTTGATGCTGGGTTATGCTTCACAAGGCACACAGGTAGAGCATAAGCAGTAAATCACCTTCCCCAAAATGCTGGAAACCCCAGATTTATTTGCTATTAAGAAATGGCCAGGGGCGCCTGGGTGGCTCAGTGGGTTAAGCCTCTGCCTTCGGCTCAGGGTATGATCTAAAGGTCCTGGGATCGAGCCCCACATCGGGCTCTCTGCTCAGCGGGGAGCCTGCTTCCCCCCCCCCACCCCGTCCTCCCCCGCCCCCCGCCTGCCTCTGTGCCTACTTGTGATCTCTCAAATAAATAAAATCTTTTAAAATAAAATAAAAAAAAGAAAAGAAATGGCCAGGCAGTTTTGTTAACTGAAAGAGGAAAAGTCCTGAAAATCTATGCTACGGAAAGCTTATCACTGGTCAGGGTTGAAACTGGCTTTCCCTTTGACCTATGCTGTTAATACAGTTTCCAAATATAAATCTGCTTTTCAGCCAGTCTGTGCTTCCATACAGCCTGGTGCTACAACCAGCGATAAGGCAAACCAGACTCACTCTCCAGGGGACGTTGGTGGTGAACAGACTTTTGATGCGACACACATGTGGAAGATCACTTTTCATTCAGGATTGACACTTCTTGTTCATGCAAGAATACAGCCTTGAGAGTTTTTAACCACCTATTCCAGGATGGGAGGCAGTGTCTCCCATCAGAAACACTTGGGGAAGTGTCTTAAAGTGACAGATTTCCAAGCTATACCTCAAATCTGCTCCTTTTAAAACTTTGGGAATACGAATCTGTGTTTTTTTTTAATCGCCGAACATGGACTCTGATACTGCTGGTCCACTATTTGTCAGCGAGAACTTCTAAATAATATAACCAAATCCCAACAGTATAATGAAGAATCCTAGGATGTTAAAAAGAAAGCTTGCAAGAAGCACAAGTAACTTAGCTTTCAGAGACTCAAAGGACACTATCATAGCTCAGACTACCTCTCGAAAGCTTGCTTTTATGAGTATGAATGTTCATGATGAAAAGCCATTTATCTAAATAAACTCAAAGAAATCGTTCACTTTCAAGGAAGAAACCTGTGAATTAAAAGCTACAATGTTGAATCATTCTTTCTATGATGTCGTTGAGCTTTCCATGCAATGTTTGTTCATCACCTACTACATAATAAGCATTCTAACAATGAGACCAAGTCCTCATCCTCAAAGAGCATACCTAATACACACTGGTCAGAAAAAGATAAGCAACGTTATAGATAAGAAACTACACTACAGGCCATATGTAATTGAATGTAGAGAAGAAACATAATAAGGAACTAGAGAGATAAAAAACGATGTGCTCTCACATGGGACAATTTTGGTTTCCTCCTTAGCAGAAGTAACATATTTTTAATAAAAATTTATGAGTAGGATGCCATTTGCTGAAAACAAAAACAAAAACCTGCCAGTTGTTTTGAATGGGTATCTCTCCTGGGAAGATCCATCAAAAATAGCTCTTGATGGGACGCCTGGGTGGCTCAGTTGGTTAAGTGGCTGCCTTCGGCTCAGGTCATGATCCCAGCATCCTAGGATCGAGTCCCACGTTGGGCTCCTTGCTCGGCAGGGAGCCTGCTTCTCCCTCTGCCTCTGCCTGCCACTCTGTCTGCCTGTGCTCACTCTCTCTCTCTCCCTCTCTCTCTGACAAATAAATTAATTTTAAAAAAATGTTTTTTTTTTAAATAGCTCTTGGATCACTAGGACTTTAGGTAAACCCTTACAGTGGTATGTGTGGCTTCCCCATTCTCCTTGGTCCTCCAGCCCCTAATGTACTGTTGTTATCTGTACAGCTTTCCTAAGAGGAGGAAATGGGCCCAAACTCAGACACCCTGGGCTTGTTGCCCACTTCTGATTTTATAAGGACCTGAAACCCTGTGTGATGGCTGTCTTTCAGATTAGGAAGAACCATGGTGAAGACACTCTACATCCATGAATGATTTAACAAAATGGGTCTTGCAGGTGTACCGTCAGTTGCCAGCACTGCACTAAGTTAGAAAGTAATCCATTTTTTCCAGGGTCTTATCTACCTCTGATGCCTTTTATATCCTTTATACTTTTATGAATTACATTTTTCCCTTAGAAAAAAATACAAGTCTAATATATTACAGCCTAGAGTTTCTTGAAGGACTTGTTCTTATAGATTTTAAAATACTGAAGACTAAGTTTTATTTTGGGTTACCACTTCAACAATCAGTGGAATATATTCTCTCTCTGAGAATACCAGATTCTAGTAAAAGCTGCTTCTCATGGGGGTATGAGGTAGAAATTATGCATCCATTATACATATCATACACACAGAAATTAAACAATTTAGTAAATTCATAGTGAATGGTTTGTCACTATGGATTTGTTAGAATGGAAGGTTACCTTCAAGCAAGACGATGGAGAGGATAGATTACTAGATTACAGTTGTACTAGATTACAGTTGGAGACATCTGTATCTTTTTTTTTCAGGTTTTATCTTGTTTAATTCAGAGCAAGCAAGAAGAAAAATGAGATGAGAAATGCCAATAGGGGACAGACATCATTTGAAAGAGCTGTCAATGGCCAATGCCGGAACAACTTGAGCAAAAACAAGACAAAGCAGCACCAAATTATAATCCAAAATATAAAATTAATATCCACATACCCATACTGATCTAAATAAATAAATAGAAAGACTAGACAAATCTTTGCTCAAAGGAATACCAAATAACAGAAGCAGACAATCTGTCGTCAAGGATGCAAATAATAATGTGGTTGCATGTGTAAATAACGGTGATTGAATCAATTATATAGGCATAATGACCATATAGTGTATGGTTGTAGCCCTAAACACAGACATCATGGATACCATATATAAGGTATATATCATTTTTGCATAAACTATACTATTGCATAGTATGTAGTTACTATGATATATAGTTAACATATAGTATATTATACATATATACTACAACTATGTGTATTATATATATGCATATACATATACATATATATATATGTGCACTTTATACTAAGTATTATGTACCACAGAGAGAGAGAATGGTAATGCATATCACCTACATGCCTAAGTTTCAAAATACTGGAAACAGTAAATCTAACACATTTCCATAGAATGGAATTGAATATTTATGGGGAAAAAATGTAATTCTAGAAATATAACAACTAAGGAAGAGCAAAGAATAGTCTTAAAACCTACTGGAAATTAAGAAATTCAAACAACCAGTACAACTCTCCAGTACAAAAAACTCAAGTTAGTTGAGAAAAAAAAATTTAAGATGAAAAATAAGAAAACAACATAATACAAGAGGACAAAATAGTGCAAAAGGAGATTAGCAACTGATGAATAGATAGAGTGAAATTTTTTTGCAATAAAAAGAAGTACTTAAGCATGCCACAACATGGATGAATCTTAAAAACATTATGTTAAATGAAAGAAAAACCACATAATGAAGGATTCGATTTATATAAAATGTCCACAATAGAAAAATCTATATAGAGATAGGAAGTAAATAGCTATAAAGGTCCCCTACAGACAAGGGTGGGATGAGGGAAATCAGGCAGGCAGGAGTGACCAATAAAGATATGGGGTTTCTTTTTAAAAGTGATACCCCTGTTCTAAAATTGATTGTGGTGAAGGTTGTACAACTCTGTGAAAATATTAACAAACCATTGACTTGTATACTCTAAGTGGGTGAATTGCATGGTATGTGAATTATACATCATGTCATTTGCAAGTTAAAAATAAAAAAGATTTGTAAGACAGCTTGGATCCTTATTTTAAAAGATCATGAATGTTAGAAAAGGCCTTTCATTTTAGAAACTGAGAGGAGAGAGGAGTGGCATATGCAGATGAAAATTTTAGAAATTTTTTAGAAAATTTTTGAAGATTTATTTATTTATTGGGGGAGAGACAAAGACAGAGAATCTCAAGCAGACTCCCTGTTGAGCACAGAGCCTGATGCAAGGCTCAATCTCATGATCCTGAGATCATGACCTGAGCTGAAACCAAGAGTCAGATCCTCAACTGACTGAGCCACCCAGGCGCCCTGGAGAGATACTGATTTAGAATCAAGTTTGAGTGCTGAGTGGTAGTTTTATAGCCCAATGGTTTAGACAGGTGGTATGAGAAGTGGGAGTGAGAAAAATGTAAGTCAGCTTTGGATAAACTGCATTTATCAGTATGGGGGGGTGAGAATGAAAAAAATGTAAGAAGTTGATCGGCTTTGGATAAACTATAATTTTTAAACTGGGGGGCTGGAAAATTTAAGAAATTGATAGATTTAGCTTTAGATAAATACAAGAAAAATATGGATAAATATAAGAATGCTAGAGTTACCGTTGAATTAATTCAGTTTTGGAAACATTTTTGATAAATTGGGTTTGCGATGTTATTAATATATCCAAGTCAAAAAATGTCCAGGCAGCCATGGAAACCTGCTCCATACAGGTGAGGAAGATAAAAAACTCTTAAAAACTTAAAAGAGATTGAAGACTTCTAGAGCAACTCTATCTGAGGTTGTTGTAGGTGGGGCCAAAAAGCATATTTGACAAAGAAAGTTAAAAAAGAGGAAAATAAGGAGGAAAATATTTATAATAGAAGCCAAAGGAAGTGAGATTCAAGATGGTCAAACACACAGTCAGGAGGAAAGTTCTCAAAGTTCTCTAAAGCTGCTGGTGAACTCTTAGAGCAAATCCACTAACAGTCTGTAGATAAAGATTCAACTTCAAGGAATAATAGGAAAGGGGAAGAAGTATGAGTGTTGTTTGCTCTTTGAAGAACATATTTTTTAATAGAAGCAGACAAAACAAAGGAAAGAGAGTATAACATATAACACAAGAAAGACTAGTAAAACATTGATTCAGTACTGGTTTATTTTAGTTGTGGGACCAAAGGAAAACAGGGTTTCAAACATCTCTGTCTTTTCTCATGTGCTACCATACATTTTCATCCATAAATTGTATCCAGATTTCCCTTGTATCAATTTGCACCACCCTCTCTCTGTATTGCATTATAGAAATTATTTTCATAATTTAAATCGTTCATTTTATCATACTAATGATGACATTCAGGATCAAAGTATTCAATTATTCATTCAAAAGTTTTTGTTGGGCACCTACTGTATGTATGGTAAGTGCAGTCCTAGCTGCTAGTGTTACAATCAGCAAAAGCTTACATAGACTCTTCATCACGTAACTAGCAATCTGATACCGATTATAAGCATTACTCAGCTAATCATAAAAATAAATGTAAAGTTACTGCAGTAAGGGCCACTTCTAATATTCTAAATTTTATGGTGAATAGTTTATCTTTATTATGTTTTTATCCAATGTTACATTATATTCGCTAGTTCTTCATAGCTTTCAGATAATGATGCTGAACCTTACTGAATTCTCATTCTATTCAGATACCACTCAGAAAACTCACATGGTTTGTGAAACATTGCATAACTGGGAAGTGTTAAAGCCTGGCCTCAAGGCAGGTGATCTTCCTTATAGAACTTTATCACCTTATCCTCATACGTCTCTGAATATTAAAGAAATATCTGTGTGATCTATATGAGGTCTCCTAGAGGAGTAGAGAGCAGGAAAAATGTGATATATACAGGGAAGGAATTTCTCATGTTTTCTTGGCATTACAATTTTCCTGGAATATTCTTTGGAAGTGCATTATTAAAATACATGCTACTTATGGAAAGTATTTAAATAATACATTCAAATCCTTAAGCCCCAAGTTTTACTTAAAGAGTTAAATTGCAAATCTAAAGAAGCAAACAAAAACCTGAGACCTTTTTCTTTGGAAAATGTTTTGACAGGCATTTCTAAGTTTTATCAACATGGGAGTTGCAGCTCATGGATTTAATGAACTGAGGACATGATAAATACTAGGGAGGTCAGAACACACGGTGAGTAGCAGATGTTGGATTAGGCTTTAAGAACTCATGCCGGTGTTGAAATTCAGTTTAGCAGATATGGGTCTAAGTTGTAGGGACAAAGTCATGCCAAAAGGCATGCTCAGCGGAGGGAAGCTTACCAACAAAGCCCAGGAAAATGCCTGTACAGCTTGGGATCACACTCAGGAAAAGATATTGAATAACGTCCATCAACATCTAGTATTTTCATAACTTCATTGTTGATATCTATGGAGAGGACTCTCCATCTTTGTCTCTAATCATCATCTAGTTCTTTATCTCAAGATGCCCTACCCTTATACTCAAAAGGACTCATCATTCTCTCTCTCAAGCCTGTCTCTATCCCAAGTTCCTCAAGTTAATTCCTAAGTCATTCAAGTGTGAAGCCTTAAATCTTTGACTCCTCTGGATCCTTCATAGGCCAAATCCTCTTGATCCTACTTCTATCTTAACACTGAGACTCACAACCTCCTTTCTATAAGCATGACCATTGTCTTGCTTGGGGCCATACCATCTCTCACCTACACAGGTATGATGGTCTCTTGATTAGTTAGTCTCTCTCTATTATCTTTCCTTCCTAATTCACTTTAGCTTCCTAATTCACTTCCTAATTCACAATTAGCATTGTGAATTTAATCTTGATAAAAGATTATAATTACTCATACACCTGAACAAACTCCAAATTACCCCCCACACTCCATATAAAATAAAATCTAAACTAGTGGCTTGGGATTCAATAACATCCATCCTTTGGCCTCAATGATGTTTCCAAACTTATCGCCTGATCTTTCTCCAGTTCATGTACCCAATCTTGTTTATTCGCTATGTTAAGTTCTACTTTTTTCTCATCAAGATATTTTTCTAGATGGTTGTTACCTGTATTTGGAATGTCCTCCATCCAGTGAATTTTGCTATGCCAAAACCCTTACCTATTTTCAATTCTATTTTTATAAAGTCTTCCAAAGCATGGAAGTTAAGCCAAATGACCCTTTCTTTTCCCCAAACTCTCACAGCTCTTAATCTCTTTTGAAAAATGATTTTGGTATGTGTCTTAAGTCCCCCTCCTGAATTTTACTATTCTCAAGGGTACAATTGGTTCTTACCCAATTCAGAAAGATCCAAACCACCATTTCAGTGCGTCATGAAAGATAGGCCACTGGTATTTCTGAACAAGTGAATATTTTACAGATTCAAACACCAAGTTCTGTAGGGGCTACACAGCATGCCCAAGGTCACACAGCTGTGAGGGGAGGGCCTCACTTCCAAGTCCCCTGACTTCTCCCTTGTGGCTTTTGTTTTACACCAGCTGCCTCAACTTGACCCACAGGTCTCAGCACATCCCATGGGTCTTTTTTTTTTTTTTTAACTTTTTAACCAATCAGTAAACGTGCTTTCTTCAGACATTGGTGAAAAACACAAGTATATGTACTTTTTCTGTTTCACATAATGATGTTTTCTGCCCTCTAGGATCTCAGTTCCACTGAACACAACAGTACTGCTGTGTTTTCCTTGGATGCCAACATAAAATTTAGCTGAACTCCTCCTAACCCCTTGAATCTTGGACTTTGGGCTGCAAGTCGCTTGGGTTTCCCAGTTGCCTCACAAGTACTTTCTGGTTTCAACCCGGTTGGAAATATTGAGACAAGAGTCTCTCTCAGAGTGTAGTGTTTGATCACTTTTACTTTTTTGAGTTGGAGGGAAGCAAAGCCTTTAAAAACAAATAAACAACAGTTAATCAAGCTTTTGATCCTCCTCAAAAGTTTGAACTCCATTCCAGTTTGAGGCAAAAATTTAGGTCAGCTCTCATTTTATTTATTTGTTTCGAATTTTTCAAGGGAGCCCTTCACCTAGGACGCCCCAGGGCACAAACACAGTAACACACACAAGCACACATACTCACATACAATTACCATGTTATTTTAAAATTCATCCACCTCTCCATAGAAGCACTGCAATTTCCAAACAGCTAAAAATAACAATAACAATAATAACAAAGCAACTCCAAAATCATCAGCATTTTATTGGGTCATCTTTCACTGGGGCTGGCCCCAGTTGCTTTTGCGGTATGGTTTACATGATGATGCTTAAAGTTTCCCCTATCCTCAAATATCCTACCATCTAATGTTAAACCCCCAACATTAGAAATGATGTTAAACCCCCAACATTAGAAATGTAGCCCTTTAAATGGAAACATTCATCTCAAAAAAATCCTTTAATGTCCTAGAAGAGGTATCATTAAGCCATTGACACCTCGTTGTGAATTAGTTTATAGGAGATTAGTGGGTGAGTCATGCTTAAGATCTGGAGGAACTCCCCACAAATTTAGACACTTGCTCACTACCTCCCAAACCCTTCCTTCTACATGCCTGTATGTTCCACATTTACTCGGTGCTGTTTGCCTATCAGGAATGACTACCTGTAACTACCTGGAATTTCTTTAACAATTAAAGGTTTCACTTAAAGTTCACTTTTTGTGTAAGTACCAGGATGGAATGCCTATCATGTGCCAGATCTTCTTTGTTTGTTTGTTTGTTTGTTTGTTTGTTTTTGTTTTGTTTTTAACCTTTGTGTATGCTTGAAATTTTCTTTTTAAAAATTTTTATTATTATGTTCCATTAACCAACAAATAGTCCATCACTAGTTTTTGATGTGTGCCAGGACTTTATACTGCTTGTTTACTTTTTTGGTAACTGTGTACAGGAGTGAGTGTACGATAAATATATATCATATATCCTATCTGCCCAATTAACAAAGTGTTCCGTGAGTTCCTCAGGGGTAAGGGCTGTGCCACATGCATCTTTGTATATCTAATGGTCAATAAGAGATGCTAAATGGAGGACCCTTGTTTCTTGTATCTGCCCCAGTTTGGGCCACAGTAAAAGGAGAATGGAGTGGAATTTTGGAGCTATTTCTTGAGGTGATAGTGAAACAACCAAGTGGCAATAATCAGTAAGATGCTGGTGGTTAACACATAGATTTATCCTGAGTCACATCAGGATATAAATGAGTAAATGATATCAAAGGCTCTGAAAAGGTAGATGGGTACACAATTGCGGCTGTAGGAGGAATTATAAGCAATGCAGAGCAAAAAAGTAATTTATTTCCTCATAGATACAACAAAGACAGAACAAACTATGCAGAAGCAGATAAGTGAGTGGGTGGGAAAGGTCAGAAATTTACCATTAGACTATATTAAGTTTCTCATACAAAGACTGGCTGCAAGGTTTTGTAATTAGAATGCTATCTAATATATGTCTAAGGGCCAAAAGGAGAAAAGCAAAATTTTTCAGATAGCTTCCAAATGTCTGGGAAAGATGCTGTCGGTAGAGAAACAAATTATTGGTATGCAGTACTGAAGGCTGACCTTGGCTGGACACACACACACATTTATAGCAGTACCACACAGCTGTGTTAAAGGGTAACAAGGTAATATTTGCCATGGTAATTAATTTGCCCTGTTCCAATCTTATTTTGTGTGCATGAGGTAAGGAAATACTAAATTCATTGACGTTTTTCATCAAACAGAGCTATAGCTCTTCTAAATAAATTGTCATTTATCTCTCCATAGAAAGTGTATGTTTGAGAGACCTTAAGGGATCTATAGAGTTCCTCTCCACTCCTTCCTCAACAGTAAGGCCGAAGATAATATGATGCTGCATAAAAAAATAAGAAATTGGGAATTGAAAGACTTGTACAGTAGTGTCTGAGAATGGACATCCAGTTAGCAAGTTGTTGTAATAGTTGATCCTTTTTTTTAAGATTATTTATTTATTTATTTTAAAGATTATTTACTTATTTATTTGACAGCATAAAAGAGAAAGAGAGAGAGCACAAGCAGAGGGAGTAGGAGGGGGGAAGCAAACTCCTTACTGAGCAGGGAGCCCAAGGCCGGGCTTGATCCCAAGGTCCTGGGATCATGACCTGAGCCAAAGGCAGCCATTTAACCAACTGAGTTACCCAGGTGCCCCTAGATAGTTGATTCTTGAATAATATGGGTTTGAACTGCACAGTCTACTTTCATATGGATTTCTTGTTTTGATAAATACAGCACTATACACGTATTCTTTTCTTCCTTATAATCTTCTTAATAACATTCTTTTCTCTGGCTTACTGTATTGTCAAAATATAGGACATTATACTATAATACATGTATAATATGTATTAATCAACTATCCATGTTATTGGTAAGTCTTTCAGTCTATAGTGGGCTATGAGTAGTTGAGTTTTGGGGAGTCAAAAATTAAACACTGATTTCACCTGCCGGCTGGTGGGGATGTGTGTTGGTGATCTTAACCTCCATATTGTCCAAGGGTCAGCTCTATATTACCAAAGAGGATGTAATGGAGATTGTGCCATACAGGATTTTATAGCCATAAAATTTAAGGACTAAAAGACATTATCCTTAAGCTGGCGAGACTCAACCAAGGCTGCATATTAGAATTTCATAGGAATTTTTAAGGTAAAAATACTATGCCGAAACCTCACCCTCAGAGGTTCTGATTTTCTTAGTACGTTGTGGTACCTGGGGAACAATACTTTTGAAAAGCTTCTCTGGTGATTATAGAATGGGAACTCATGGTTGGAAACCTATCCCAATTCTTTCTTAATCTGGGTAAGATTTAAATCCAATGATATCAGTGATTTGGCCCTTAGGGCATAACTAGTGGCAGGGGAAGAAAACTCTCTCATTAGCAAAGGGATTTGGACATACCACAAGACAAGCCATGTATCTCCTGAAATGTGACTGCTTTCCACCTGGCAAGTTTGTTTTTAAAGTCGCATGGTAAAACAGAAATTAGATACTAATACACACCCATTAAAATGGCCAAAATCTCAAACACCAATATTACCAAATGCTGGTGAAGTTGTGTTGCAGGAGGAACTCCCACTCATTGCTGATGGGAAATCAAAATGATACAGCCACTTTGAAAGGCAGTTTGGCTTACTAAATTATAAGCTATAAAACTAAACATACTCTTACCATATAAAACTAAACATACTCTTACCATATAATCCATTCCTTGTTTTACCAAATTGATTTGAACACTGATGTCCACACAAAACTCTGTGCACAAATTGTTTTGTTTTGTTTTAATTCTATTTTATTTTTTCAGTGTTTCAAGATTCATTGTTTATGCACCACACCCAGTGCTCCATGCAATACATGCCCTCCTTAATACCCACCTCCAGGCTCACCTATTACTCCACCCCCATCCCCTCCAAAACCCTCAGTTTGTTTCTCAGAGTTCACGGCCTCTCATGGTTCATCTCCCCCTCCGATTTCCCCCAATTCACTTTTCCTTTCCTTCTCCTAATGTCCTCTGTGTTATTCCTTATACTTCACAAGTAAGTGAGACCATATGATAATTGACTTTCTCTGCTTGACTTATTTCACTCAGCATAATCTCCTCCAGTCCCGTCTATGTTGATACAAAAGTTGGGTATTCATCCTTTCTGATGGAGGCATAATACTCCATTGTATATATGGACCATATCTTCTTTATCCATCCGTCTGTTGAAGAGCATTTTGGCTCTTTCCACAGTTTGGTGACAGTTTGGTGACCATTGCTGCTATGAAATTGGAATACTGATGGTCCTTCTTTTCACTACATCTGTATCTTTGGGGTAAATACCCAATAGTGCAATTGCAGGGTCATAGGGAAGCTCTATTTTTAATTTCTTAAGGAATCTCCACAGTTTTCCAAAGTGGCTGCACCAACTTGCATTCCCACCAACACCGTAAGAGGGTTCCCCTTTCTCCACATCCTCTCCAACCCTTGTTGTTTACTGTCTTGTTAATTTTGGCCATTCTAACTGGAGCACACAAATGTTTACAGCAACTTTATTTTTAATTGCCAAAACTTAGAAGCAACCAAGATGTCCTTCAGTAGTTGAACTGATAAATAAACTGTGGTATGCCTAGTTAATGCAATATTATTCAGTACTAAAAATAAATGAGCTATCAAGCCATGAAAATATATAGGAGAACTTGAATGCATATTAATAAGTGAAAGAAGCTTCTATGAAAAGGCTACATACTATGTGATTCCAGGTATATGACATTCCAGAATAGGCAAAACTATGAGAGAGTAAAAATATTCATGGTTTCTAGCAATTGAGGGCAAATGGTAGAGAGGGATGATTGGGCAAAGCGCAGAGAATTATAGGGAAGTGAAACCACTCTGTATGATAGTTTAGTAGTAAGTATCTGTCTATACATTTGTCCAAATCTATAGACTACACACCAAGAGTGAAACCTAATGTAAACTAGGACTGTGGGTGATAATGATGTGTGATTGTAGGTTCATCAGTTGTTATAAATGTACCACTCTGCTGGGAAATGTTGATATTAGGGCAGTCTTTGCACATGTGGGGACAGAGGTTTTATAAGAAATCTCTGTATCTTCTCAATTTTTCTGTGAACTTTACACTGATCCAAAAAAAAAAAAAAACCAAAAATCAAAAAAAACCAAGTTCTATTTTTAAAAAATCATACCGAATCAGAGAGGGAGACAAACCTTGAGAGACTGGACTTCAGGAATCAAACTGAGGGTTATGGAAGGGAGGGAGTTGGGGGATGGGGCAACTGGGTGATGGGTATCAAGGAGGGCATGTGTTGTGACGAGCACTGGATGCTATACACAACTAATGAACTGTTGAATACTATACCAAAACCTTATGATGTACTATATGCTGGCTAACTGAACATAATACAAAGAAATCATATGGAAATTAAAAGTCCTAGTCCCAGAGGGAGTCACCTATTGGGGTTCTCAAAGATCACAAGACTTCTCACTACTTATCACTCTAAATTACAGAGTCTCTCACTGCTTCTTCCATAATGAGACTTCCATATACTAAGTGTGGGAAGTTCCACAACTGGTTAGAACAGGATGAACCTTTCCTCCAACCATCAAAAGAAGAAGTGGCTGTGGAGTGGTTGATAAGAACTGAACCAGACAATGCTTTGATAATATTAAAACATACCGGAAATATAAGTTACCACTAGGGTCAAGAGTAATGGTTGCCAAGGCTAGACAGATCAAACATTATTTATTGCCTGAGAGGGAGGGAGGGAAGGAAAGTGGGAAGGAGAAAAAACAAAATAGAAACCTATTAAATAGAGGAAAACAAGTGTGTGCTGAACATGAAATGCTTTTCATGCTCAACTGTTGCCCAAAGCCAGGCGGTCATTAACATGGACTACTATGTGGATAACCCAGTTGCTGTCACATATGAGTCATACTTTCTTCTCCAATAGCCATATCCAAACTTTGGAAATGCACAGAAAACACTTGAAGTCTTGGCTGAGTTACGGTCTTTCTCCTATATAGCAATGGGTGGTTATAAAAAAACAAAAAGGTGCATTACTACAAAGCACTGACTTTCAAAAATTACCCTAATACAAACCTGGAAATTGAAGATCAGTGAGAGCCCCCAAAGACAGTGATGATCAAGCCAACATGAAATAAACCTCTTTAGTTAAGGTGTTTTAGAGGCAATCAAAGATAGATTTGTCATAAAGTGTATGAAGCTTAAATTCAGGGTCCTTCACTTAGACAAACCCTTTCAAGGCTCAGCAGTGGTCTCACGAAAGTTGTGTGTGCTTTTCTTTTTTTTTCATTTTTAGAAATAAGATATTTAGTTACAATTGATTGACACTGTTTCCTTTCCAACTCCTTTATCATATTTCCTCTCATGTTGGGTGGCCCTGGAGGGCCACAGGAACCTGGGGGATGAGGGTAAGTGAAAGGTTACATTTGGAGGTTGGAGGTTACATTTTATTTTGGAAAATACTAAGATACAGGCGTGTCTTTGCAGTTACTTTCAAGCACTGTTAATGTGTGGCTGGAATTCTGGTGTAGGAGTCACTTCTAGGAACACTGGTTTTGGCCCCAAGCTTCAGGGCCAAAGGTCATAATTCTGCCATGAATCCACCTATGGCTTCCAGTATTAAGTCTATGTGGATAGTGGAGGAGAAATAATATTTGAAGCATATATGCAGTCAGATGCTGGCCTGTGGAAGACTCTGCCAGTATTCAGTTGTATAAAACTATAAGTAGAATAAATGTCAGTGGAAAAAGCTATTGAGATGCATCTGACAGTTAATATCTTATTTTCTCTGTATATTTCTTCACATATTTTCTGATGCTGGTGGAATTTATCAACTTTTTAAAAATTTTTTGTTATTTATTTTCTTATATTAAACAGATTCACTTTAATATTGTTCTTTCATTTGATTTTGATTTTCTTTTGTCCTTTTTGAGAAGATTTTCTTCTATTTAAGTTTTTACTGTATAATATTTAAGACATTCCAAAATACATAAAAATGTGTATTTTTGAAACATAATATAAGGTTCTATTTGTTTGTTATAAATACTGTAATATACATGTTATAAACATGGCATGTACAATCACAACACTTGTCCTTTGGTCTTCTCTCTGCCTCCTTAACTTTTGTCTTTGGGAAAGTCAGTTTTCACTTTTCCATACTGTAAGTTTTAGTTTTCCCTCCCTACTTCATGGAAGATATTTTTATGGTCAAGTGAAGGAGGGAGGAAAATAAAAGAACAGCATAAGTTATTTTTGTAAGCAGGATGGGATTTCCTTTTAACCTGTGTATCTTTTCTTCTTTAACCCTCCTGGGAAGGGGTCTTTTGCAAAATAGACATTCTGTTTCAAGGCAGTGACATTAGCAAGAGACAACAGGTAATCCAATCTTCAGATTCTGACAGGCCTACTTTTATTTCCTTGAAGGATTATAAAGACACAGTACTGGCCCCATAAGGTAGTTTAAGAAAACAATGATGCCTGCGGTCATGACCTCACAATATTCCACCAGATGGAGCCAAAGATTGAAGAGATGGCTATAAAAGGAAGAGAAAAGAAGACCACTACCCATCTACCCACCTAAGGATGGTTCTATTTGGACTCAAAAACAACTTGGAGTTTAGTGTGAGTTCATGTTAACCAAATAGACAATGCTTTCTGGTTAGGATGACATTTGCAGATCCTTCAAGAGATTTCAAGGCAGAAATAAAGGTATGCATTATAAGGATAATAAACTTAGAAAGCATTTTATAAACCGTAAAATAACCTACAAATATGTTACTATTACTATTGTTAATATTTTAAGGGATTTTACTTAGAAGCACTATATCTAAATGACAGGCTTAGAAATCAGTCCACTATCACTAATTGGGCATGAACCAACAGGACATGAAGACGCAAAGAGAAAAGATAAAACTTATTTTTACAAATCTCACATTCCATGTGGGCTTACAGAATATGTCTATGTAACCCAAATAATCAGGGTATGCCAAGTGGCTCAGCCTCACCTTATGATCCTGTTCATAGAAACATCAGTTCTTAGTTAAATGTAATTTAAAAGTGCTTGTTCCCCTTCAGGATTATTAAAGGGTGTACATTTTGCCACCTACAAGAGCACTTCTGAAAAAAATGTAGCTCATCTTTTTCTATAATTCCTGTATCTCTCAGGAGCACTAGTGATTTTCTTTCTCAACATTTCTCAACTCTCTCTTTGAATTTCCTATCTGATACTCTTATTCCAGCAAGAATATGTGTGCTACTCATGCTGGGATACTCTAGGATAGCCAGAAATCTAGTAGTAACATGAATATGTTCTTTAATACAGTTTGAAGGAAACCCACAATGTCTTATAGAAGTCTAGTTCTCTACTCTCTTTCATGACTTCCTCTACCCACAACCCCAAAAAGACATCTGGTAGATAATTTCTAGTGAATGACACTCTCATTTTACTGGATTTCTAGAAAGGCTGGATTCATGTAAGAATAAATTCTCATAAAGACTATTTTAATAATTAATCTGCTTTCATTACTTTTGTTATTCCTATTCCAATATCAGAATCAGAAATGCTACCATTTCTGTGTGTATGAAATAGCTATTATAGAAAGAATCCAGGTGAGAATTCTGACATTGGAATGAACCTTTGGAAAAAATATTTGAAGAAGGAGGTTACCAATGGATGATCCACCTCTCGACAGAGACTCCCAGTGGAAAACCCTTTGTGACTCTGGAGGCTTCCAGAGTGTTTTAGTAATATTATCTCCTCAAACAAACTGAGAACAAGTAAAGATGATAGTCTTTACTTGTAATCAGATCTGGAACAGGTCATTTCTAGGTTTCTCATTAAAAATCTTTTTCCTATGTCTGATGAATAGACAACGATTAAAAAATCTGGGATCTAAGTGTAGCTTAATTCAATTAGATTTACAATGGGAAGATTATATGGAGGTCAAATCAATATACAGAAAAAAATAAACGAGACCTCATTCTAAGCTAAACTTCTTCAAGGGGTTTGAGAAAATCAATATAGCCAGTGACCTGATTTGAAAGTCACTTCTTTGGAATCAGGCAACATGATGTCCCCAGCTTTATCTTTTTCAACATTCCCCTGGTGATTTGGGGTCTTTTCTAGTTCCACACAAATTTTAGGATTGTTTGTTCCAACACGATCAGGATGGCATTGAAAGTGTAGATTATTCTGGGCAGCACAGACCTTTTAGCAAGGTTTATTCTTCCGATCCATGAGCATGGAATGTTTTTCCACCTTTTTGTGTCTTCTTCAATTTCTTTCTTAAGTGTTCTGAAGTTTCTAGAGTATAGATCCTTTACATTTCAGGGTATCTTATGGGTTTTGGTGCTATTGTAAATGAAATCAATTCCCTAATTTCTCTTTCCACAGTTACATTGTTAGTGTATAGGAAAGCAACTGATTTCTGTGCATTGATTTTGTATCCTGCTACATTACTGAATTGCTGCATGAGTTCTAATAATTTGGGAGTGGAGTCTTTTGGGTTTTCCTTATAAAGTGTCACGTCACCTGTGAAGAGAGAGAGTTTGTTTTCTTCTTTGCCAACCTGAATACCATTTATTTCTTTTTGTTGTCTGATTGCTGTTAAAAATAGAGCTACCCTATGACCCAGCAATTGCACTACTGGGTATTTACCCCAAAGATACAGATGTAGTGAAAAGAAGAGCCACATGCACCCCAATGTTCAGAGCAGCAATGCCCACAATAGCCAAACTGTGGAAGGAGAAGAGATGTCCTTCAACAGATGAATGGATAAGGATTATGTGGTCTGTATATATAACGGAATACTCAGCCATCAGAAAGGATGAATACCCAGCATTTGCATCGACATGGATGGAAATGAAGGAGATTATGCTAAGTGAAATAAATCAAGCAGAGAAAGACAATTATATAGTTTCACTTTTTTTGTGGAACATAAGGAATAGCATGGAGGACATTAAGAGAAGAAAGGGGGAAATGAAGGGGGACAAAGCAGAGGGGGAGATGAACCACAAGAAACTATGGGCTCTGGGAAACAAACTGAGTGTCTTAGATGGTAGGAGGGGTAGAGGGATGGGTTAGCCCAGTGGTGGGTATTAAGGAGGGCACGTATCGCATGGAGCACTGGGTGTTATACACAAACAATGAATCATGGAACATTACATCAAAAACTAATGATGTACTACATGGTGACTAACATAACAACAACAACAACAAAAATAAATAAACCTTAAAAAGAAAAAAAAAGAAAGAAAATTACTTCCTTTTTTTATATTGTGCTTTGAAAGTCCCATACTTATTCTTATGGACTATAGGCTAAAGCACTGCCACCCCACCAAACCCGACTTTCTCAATAAGAAAGATTTTAGCAGAATGCTTTCTCATTGGCAATTAGGTTTCTGTTACCTAGGAATATGTTTGTCAGTTATGAGATAGTAATTTTAAAAAGGGATATTTTAAAAATTTAGGATAAACCTGAATGGTACAATGTCTATACTGATCCTCTGGTTTTCTCTTTAGCAATGTGAATTCTTTTAGCAACAAGAATGGCAAAGCACGTTCTCTAGAAAACGAAGGTCTTCAGAAGTCTTGCTGTGCTATTGGCCTTGACATTTTAGCTAATATGCTCCACGTCTTATTTTATACTTGAAAAGTTCACCTGATTTTCACCCCATCTTTCCTATATTTCCTTTATCCCCAGTCCCACTGCCTAAATTTCCAAAATTTGAGATTTAGAAAAAAACAATAGGTAAAGTTGGGGAATAACCAAATAGGTAAATAAAATAAAGGCGCTTATAACCTATTTTAGGTGACCAAAAAAAAAAAAAAAGATGAACACTTTTTTAGAAAGTGAACAAGTCACTCTTACTCTTCTAGAAAGAGAGACTCCGTTCTCCTATTTTTCACTTCTCCACACAGTTAGAAGGAATTTCTCTTTCCAGGATGCACAAAAGGTAAACTCTTTTCCTTAACCTCTTTTACCAGGATTCTGCTATGAGTTACCAACTCTTCTGTTCAGTACTTAAATGGGTTCCCCCAATTTATAATGTCAATGTAGCAAAAGCTGAATGCTTAAAAAAGGAAAAACTTGGATTGGAATTATCACAAACACAAGCTACCACCTTCTTCTGAATTCCATAGAAAATAATCTGGCATTAATTAAAACAGGCTGGAAATTGCTCATGATCTAAATTTATTTTGCTCTATTTTTTAAATATCTGTATCCAAATCTCTCTATATCTATCTATATATATATAACCTACACTTGTATATGTACGTGTGTGTGCATGCCTATAATATATACATATACATACACAAAAAAACTTATTTTTATATATATTTATATTATATATTATATATTATATATATCATATTATATATATATTATATATTATATATATTTTATATATATCATATTATATATATTATATATATTATATATATTTTATATATATTTAGGATAAAATATATATTTTATATATATTTTAGGATAAAATATATGTATGTATGTATTTTTGTTGTTTTTTTTTTAAGAAAAAAAGGGAATTTATTTATTTAAAAAATCATCTGTGAATTATTCTATTTAAATTATGATGTTTGACATTAACTCTGGATTTAAACATGTTTCTTTCAAATAATAACTGGACTCTATGTCCAAGGGTCAATTCAAGCATTTAAAAAACTCAAAGTAACCCTCTAGCGAGAGGCAATCACTTCGCAGTTCCACAATTACTTGTTTGTAAATATTGTTAGTTGCTAGAAATATGGTCTTACCCACTGCAACATCATATACAATGTATGAATACACACATATACGCATATATATATTCCATTCTAAAATCCTCACAAAACTAAGTTTTCTTCTTTCCAGAAGTTTTCTTTGGATTTGCACATAATTTTCCAATCCAGAATTATGTAAATAAATTATATCATCCAAGGCAATATGTTCAAGGAGTTACTACATTAAGTAAGCAAACGTCATAAAAAAAAAAAAAAAACCCTCTGCAAAAACAAAGTCCCTCATTCAGGTTCCTTTGAAATGTGTTTATTCTTGGGAATTCGTTCACTTTTCAAACCTTCCTACCTTTAAACTGCTTCCAAGCTCAAAGAGCCCCGGAAGGAGCTCATATGCCTGAAGCTATACCACCCTGAGCGGATCTGCTTCAATTTTACTATCCTCAGGTGGGAGAAAGGCGAAGGGGGCAGGGTTCACTGTGAGTTGGAAGGAGACCTGCAGCACACCTGCAGTACAGAGGAGTTGGGGAGTTGTGCCAATGACTCAGGTCTGGATCAGGCTTTTAAACTCAAGATCTGAAGGCTGTCGCTCATTTAAAAATAATAATAATAATAATAAAACAAAACAAAAAAAGCCTTTGGCATAGTGTCATTCAGGGAAGGAATGTTAATCCTCTTGTCTGGCCTGAACTGATTCTTGGAACATTATAATCAGCCTGCCTAGATTTCACCTTTAAGTTGACCTGAATGGGATATCTCTGCACTTCCTGTACCAGGTTGTGGTTCCTCCCCAAACCATTAGACCCGATTAGCATCTGTGTTCCATCCCAGAAATAAATGGTTCTTCCAATACTGTCCCTTGCCCTCTTGCAAATGAAAATGTGAGCCATGGTTGGTTTAGTGGGTCACATTCATAACCATCTTGTGTTAGCACTTTTCCCTATATGGGTAGACATATGTGGAGAGGGTAAGCCATTTCCCTCAGAATCTTAACAGTGTTTAGCTCTTTATGGGAACATGATCCTCCCGATTTTAATGCATGTATATTTACATGACATGATACACTTTGTAAGACAAAACCCACACTCATTCTTTGAAAAGAAGAATTATAAAGTCCACTTTCCATTGAAACCAATAGCATTCTGGTGACAGCAGGCCTTATCTCATTTAGAAACATGGCACCAGGAGTCTCTCAATCTCTTTTCAGACTATGACCAATGATCTCTTGTCTTGTTGAGGAAAAATAAAAGCAACCTTCAGGATTCTCTCTCTCTACCTTCTAATTTTCCTATAGGAAAGTGATCAAATACCTTGCCTCATATCTCCTAGGAAATATGTCTACAATAAAGAGGGGTTATGATTATATTAAATACGCATCTTCAATCATACTTCTTCAATGTCCGAGAAATGCCAATTAAATTTTTTAATTAGCATACAATGTATTATTTGTTTCAGGGGTACAGGTCTGTGAATCATCAGTCTTACACAATTCACAGCTTGCACCATAGCACATATCCTCCCCAATGTCCATCACATAGCCAACTCCTCCCCCCACCCCCCTCCCCTCCAGCAACCTTCAGTTTGTTTCTTGAGATTAAGAGTCTCTTTCGGTTTCTCTCCCTCTCTGCTTTCATCTTGTTTCATTTTCCCTCCCTTACCCCTATGATCCTCTGTCTTGTTTCTCAAATTCCTCTTATCAGTGAGATCATATGATAATTGTCTTTCTCTGATTGAATTATTTATCTTAGCATAATATCCTCTAGTTCCATCCACATTGCTGCAAATGGCAAGATTTGGGGGGTTTTAATGGCTGCATAGTATTCTATTGTATATAATTTTTTTCTTTAAAATCAATTAAATCTTTCTCTGACTCTTCATCTGGTCCAACATGTAGAAAATATATCTCAGTCATTAGAGGAGAGCCCTTCCTCTCACCTAGTGTTATCCAAGAACCCAGGAGGCTTGTGTGCTGTCTGGAAAATGGAAGCCAGGATATGTCCCCGTCAGTCCATCATAATCAATAATGAAATCCTCCTTGCTAGGTTTGCCAGATTAAGCAGAACACCTAGCTAACTTTGAATTTCAGATAAATAATGAATAATTTTTAGCATAAATATGTCACAAATATAACACTGGCATACTTACACTAAAAAGCAACTCAATGTTTACTTGAAATTTAAATTTTATTGAGTGTCCTATATTTTCATGTATTAAACTTTACAAGCCTACTTCTTATCTGAGCCTGCAAATCCTATTGACAAACATTGGTTCCAAATTCTGCAAGCTGTTCTGCCCCAAACTCAGGTTTTACAAATTCTAGGAGACACAACCCAAGCTTGCATTCTATACTCTTGGATACAACACAATAAATTTTTCATTGGTCTTAGCTTCTGTACTGGTCATCTCCTATCCATACTTGTCTGGGAGTCTTCAACTCTTCTATAAAACAGGAGCTTAGAACCCAGGTAGTCCAAAGATAAATTCTACTTCTAATTTTGTCATACCACCCACCCAGGAGACAAAGAAGTGCTTGACAAGTAGAAGAGAGGAAAGGAAAAGTAAAAGAGATTGTATAACACAATTATCTCAATATAGCTTTATGACAAATAGCAATTTAAAGAGATCTAATAAATATGGACATCTTTCCTTTTTTATTTTTTCTTTATATTTACAAAGTACATATCATAATTCTGTAATAATTACAGCACTTTTGAACAAAGCACTGTGGAGTTTCTATACATTCTAGCTTTATAGGATGGCTCTAAGCACCTGCAGGTGGGTTGAAGCTGATGAGAAAACTGGAATTGCCTGAGTCAATAAATCTTTCCCTCTGTGTAGCCTAGTTTTCTCTCAATTAACCCAAAGGAGAAGAATCAAAGTCCATCTGACTAAATAATTAAACCGGAACCATGAAACAAAATCATGGGTGGTGGTCTATCTTAGTTGTGAAGAACCTTTAGATTAAGAGTTGGGAAAGCTGGGTGGGACAAGTTGGTGAACTTCCAATCACGTGATCTAGTCATCTAAACCTGAGTAAATCCACCAAGCTTACAGAGATGTAATGGGGTAGTTTAATATAATGGTATCAGGCTAATTTAATAAGTGCTTTAATTATTTACCACTTCCTGATAGACGGGAAGACTGTTTTCCTACAGAAAAACCATGAATGACCTTCACAAGTGTAAGAAAAAATACTCTGGAATTTCAAAACTTCAGAAGACCCTTATCTGTCCATCTTAGAGAGGAGTGATTCATTCATGGCTTAGTGAGTGCATTTTAATTCTTGAAGGAGAAAGCAGGAAGAAAGCACACAGTCTTACTGTTTATTGTCCTAGTTTCTGCCAAATACTTAACCTAAGAAATCTTCTTCATGTAAGGCCTGATATGCAGCTGTTTCTAAATCAGGAAACTGGTCTACTTTCTTCTGATGAGTAGGAAAATACAAGATCACAAGGAAGGACTAGGAATGGGGGAGATATTCTAGGACCTTGAAATTGCTTAGTTAGAAAGCTCAGATTAAGCAAATGCTGGCCCCTCCCAATCCCTACTTATTTTTTAAATAATTTTTTAAAAAATAACTATTTACTCTGCATTCCATCAGAGAAACAGGATATCCCAGGGCCTGTAGAAATACATACAAGGCTCATATAGGTATTTTAAGATGTTGGAATCTGAGGAAACTATGTATTTTTTAATTAGAACAGTTCAGATGCTTTGACAAGTCTTGGAAGAATAACATATGAGGCATTCCAGGTTTACCCTGCAGTCAAGCTCAGTATTTCCAGCCTTTGAAGTTGCTGATTTATACACATCTGTGATGGGCTCAGCTGGACCCACCACTTACAGACAACTTCAGAGTCACAGAGTCACAGGCCCCAGGTCCACTGCATTTAAAGGATCTGATAGAACAGTATTCTTTATCCCCATATGCACACTAGAATCACACAGGGAACTTTCCAAAAATTCCAGTGCCTAGGCTGCATCCCAAATCAATTAAAATCACAATCTCTAGGGGTGGCACCCAGACACCATTGTTTTTTAAATTTCCCAGATGTGAGGTTAAGAATGAGAATAAATGAATTTTAAAGCGTTGGTGAATTAGGATTCACAGTAGGCAGATTTCAAAATGCATTCTGAATGCTTAGCTAGGATGAGGCTTGCAGGGGCTTAAGGGAGTAACTCAAAAGAGAGAAGACAATCCCCACAACCTCAGGGACCCAGCACCAAATAAAGTTCCCAGGTGAGGCTGTCTTTTAAGCTTCTAAGGGAGCTTAAGCTTTTTATACAAGATGGAGGGGGTATAGGGAAAGAGTGCCTGAAACCCTAAATTTTAATCCCCATTCTCTCACTGGCCAGACTAAACAATCCCTTAGATTTCAGTTTTCTCACTTGATTAATAAGAGGGGGAGTTTTCAGTCAGTAACTCTCAACCATGATTGCACATTAGTCATTTAAGATTTTTGTTAAGTCCACATGCCCAGGCTAAACCCTGGACCAATTAAATAAGAGTATCTATAGCAGGAACTCCAGCACTGATATTTTGAATATTCCTTGTGTAGGACTGCCAAACAAAATGGATAATGGTAAGATAATTGTGAATTTCAGATGAAAAGAAATAATTTTAGAATAAGTATGTCCCAAATATTTTATTTGCCCCAAATACTTATAGTAAAATATTATTTGTTGCTTACCTGAAATTCAAATTTAACTGGATATCCTGTATTTTTTTTTTTTAGATTTTTTTTTTTTAATTTTTATTTTTTATAAACAAATTTTTATCCCCAGGGGTACATGTCTGTGAATCGCCAGGTTTACACACTTCACAGCACTAACCATAGCACATACCCTCCCCAACCCAATGTCCATTACCCCACCCCCCTTTCTCGACCCCCTCCCCCCCGCAACCCTCAGTTTGTTTTGTGAGATTAAGAGTCACTTATGGTTTGTCTCCCTCCCAATCCCATCTTGTTTCTTTTCTTCTTTTTCCACCCCCCTAGTCCCCCATGTTGCATTTCCACTTCCTCATATCAGGGATATCATATGATAGTTGTCTTTCTCTGATTGACTTATTTCACTAAGCATGATACCCTCTAGTTCCATCCACGTCGTTGCGAATGGCAAGATTTCATTTCTTTTGATGGCTGCATAGTATTCCATCGTGTATATATACCACATCTTCTTTATCC
>PISX010015356.1:0-21157 GCA_004024625.1 Mellivora capensis | reverse complement strand
AAGAACAAATAATCCTATCCTGTATTTTTGTATGCTAAATCTGGTAACCCTACACATGCGATTATAATATGTAGCCAGAACTACTGGTCTCTCTCCCACTCATTGTATGGGCTCCGCATCAGGAGCATCAGCTTCGCCTAGGAGCTTGTCAGAGATATAAATACTTGGGCCCCACCCCACACTTACTGAGTCAGAAACATTATTCTAACAATCCTCAAGCATTAATCCTCAAGCATTCATGTGTTCATTGAAAAGCAATGCTGAGATGATCTACCACAAAATTTTCAAGAGTCTACCAACCATCCCAGCCAAGATCAGAAAATCTAGAAGTTGCTACACAAATCAAAATGTGTCCCCAAGTTGTTAGAAACTGCAGGGACAGTTTGGTTACACTCCCAGCAGGAAAACTAATTGCTAGTTCACCCCAACCCTGAGCTAAAATTCCCCTACCCTTGTTGAGAGCTATGGGTTTGAGTTCATACTACACCTTTGCTCACTAGTTGACCTGTCCATGCCTGTTTTCCTCTTTACATAGTCAGAGCCTGGATTTTGACCCAGATACTGCTCTGTTCAGAGCACAGAGCTGAGTTGACTTCATCAGCCTGCCAGCAACCCCCAAAGGGTGACTCACAGCTGACCTGTCCATGCAAACATACTCCTGCCTGCAGGGCAGGGTCTCCTTACCTTAGCTAGTTTACTGGGCCTTCACTGACACTAAGGACCTCTTGTCTTTCAAACAGGTATACACAGATTTTCTCTCTCTCTCTCTGTCTCTCTGCCTGCCTATGGTTATTGGTGTTATTAAAATAAATTACTTTTTTAACTCTTCCAAATTTAAAAGTATAGCATTTCAGAATCTCCATAAGATGCCTTAAGCCTAAACATTATTACACTCTAACCTATAACTTATCAAACAACATTAGCTACCCACTCTGATCTCAAGGTAAATCCAATTATAAAAATAAACACCAAGTATTCTGCAGTGATCATACTATGTAT
This sequence comes from Mellivora capensis, assembly GCA_004024625.1. Classification (NCBI taxonomy): domain Eukaryota; kingdom Metazoa; phylum Chordata; class Mammalia; order Carnivora; family Mustelidae; genus Mellivora; species Mellivora capensis. The sequence goes on along the minus strand of PISX010015356.1, from coordinate 20,158 downwards.
CACAAGTGCATTTGTCTGAAAACGTGACTCCAACATCAATTTTGGTTTTCTCAAATATAGCCACCTCTTGTTCCAATTACCAGGGTTTTGATTAAGGCCTAAGTATACATTACCCCCCAACTAATATGAAATCAAATTTTTATGCTTCCAAATCATTTACATTAAACTCATGAAGGCACTGTTTTCCAAGAGATGTTTGTTGTACAAAAGAGTACCTTCCTTTTTCCTACAAGTTTGTTAGATTAAGGGTAATTAAGACTCCAATCTAAAAAGCAGCTGTTTAACTTGAAAATCAGTACCCTATAAATTCAAAAGGCATTCTAAATAAATAAAGATGTTATTCAGGACTCAAAATATTTCTTTAATTAAAACTTTTTTTTTTCTTGGATTCAGAATCTTGTATCTAGAAATGTCTTTAAAGGTCTTTCCTTCTATAGTTAGAGAGAGAGGGTATGTGTGTAAGATGACTGAGGGTCTGAGTTACTTTGGATCCGCTGGTTCTAAGCACTTCCTCTATGAAGACTCCATCAAAGCATTTAATGGCTAAATACAATTTTTACTTCACTTGTATTTCCAAATCAGAATAATATGCATACTATTCTTGCTACAGCAACTAACTGCTATAGTATATTTATTAGTATAAAATATGCTAAAGTGACTTCACAATTAAAAGATAAATTGCAAGTGCTATTTTACAGCTAGCAATTTTCTCCTTATGATTGGAACCAAGTAGATGACCTAACTTACATTATTTTTCCCTTTCAATTTAGTATAGTTGACAGTGAACTCAGTTCTTCCCTTCAGATCATGCCTTTGGCTGTGGAGTTCCTGACGGATGTTAGCTGGCTCCAACTTGCCCTCCTTGCTTGCTGAGGTGACAAGACCTCTTTGCCCCATGGGGACTAGAGCCATTCAAGCCAACACCCACACAGGGTGGGACTGATTCTCCCTGGACATAAATCTGCCAGATTGTCATCAGCTAGATCATCCCCCAACAAGGGCAGAGCAGTATAAGCAAGCTGAATCATAGATTACTTCACAGCTTATAGCTAATAAAATAACAGACTCAAAGGTTAATGCGATTATTTTCTTGAGCTCAAGACCATATACTGAGACAATTGGTTAAAGAGTGAAAAAAAAAAGTATGGAACGAAACTCTATATATTAAATAACTGTGTCAAGGTACTCTAAGATATTTGCTAAGAAAATATATATGAATAAGATATAATATATAATTATATATTAAATATATATAACTATATATATTATATAATAATATAAAAGAACAAATATATGAATAATATTCAAAAAAAATTTTTAAAGTAAATTGCACATTTGGAAAACCCAGAGCAATATTTATTCCTATGCAGATATTTATTATAAAAATGTACAAGATAATATAAAATGGCCAACTACAGTTCCTCTTGATAGTTTCTTAAAGTGAAAATGGAGACAGTCTCAAGTATCATTTGAATTCTTCACCTATATTTCCTGGACTTTCATTTCCTTCCTTCGCTTGTTTTTTTTTCCCCCAGAGATCCATGTGGCCAGTTTACATAGAAACAAGAGTGTCTTGAATGGACATCAGAATATATTAATCAGACCAGATTAGGAATATTGTAGGGTAGGAAACTCAATGATTTCTCCATGAGAAACCAGACACGAAAGGAACTGAAAATACAGCTGTCATGCGTAGGTACCTTTGACTTTAAAAAGATGCTTTCAGGGGCACCTGGGTGGCTCAGTGGGTTAAAGCCTCTGCCTTCAGCTCAGATCATGATCCCAGGGTCCTGGGATCGAGCCCCACATCGGGCTCTCTGCTCCGCGGAGAGCCTGCTTCTTCCTCTCTCTGCCTGCCTCTCTGCCTATCTCTGTCTGTCAAATAAATAAAATCTTTAAAAAAAAATGCTTTCAGAAAAGTGTATGACCCTAAACTTTTCTCCTATAAAATACAATTACATTTAACTTCCTCTGTACAATCTTGCCCCTAACGTTGTGTGTGCTACATTCCAGCAAACTTTAATTAGAAGTCATTCCTTGAAATGCTGAGGACTATTCCAGTTACTTTACTCTTGCTAACTAACAGATTAACTCAAAACTTTGACTTAAAACATGCTCATAATTGTGTGGGTCAGGTATTTAGGAAAGCATCTGCTACATAGTTCTCGCTTAGGGTCTCACATACAGTTACATTAGATATCACCTGGAGCTGCAGTTTTTATCTTCAGGCTTGACTGGGTTAAGTGTTCAAGAAGGCTCTCTCCCCTGTCTTGCAGTTGGTTATGATATTGACTAAGATTCACCTGACCCCATTAACACATATCCATACTACATATGGGCTCACCAGCATAGCCGTCTTAGGACAGTCAGGGTTCTTCTGTGGTTTCCAAAAGCAAGTATCCCAGTTGTAACACCTTTTATGATGTAGCACTAGAAGTCACACTTCTGCCATATTCTATTGGTGTTACTTCTGCCATATTCTATTGGCTAGCAGGAAGTCATGGAATCAAGGGGAAGAAAATTAGACTTCATCTCTTGATGGGGAAATGGCAAGGTTCTAGAAGAACATGAAGAACATGTGGCAGCTGAGATATTATTGTAGCCATCTTTGGAAAATACTATCTGCTACAGATGCTCATGGTAGCAACTAAAATAGAACGGCTTTGAATGGAGATGGATAGACAGACTGACTGACAGAAGATGGATAAAGATACATGAAGATAAAGATAGTATTCAGATATTATTTGCATAACTATTGAAGATCTGTTTTTAGTGATTCCTCTGGGTTGAGCCTTCACTCAAAACATATTCCCCTTCTGATATCCATTCAACAAGAATAAGAGTTGGCATAAGCAATCAGGTAGAGATTGTTCTACTGACAGGGTCCATTATAACTATAACTATAACTATAACTATAACTATAACTATAACTAACTATAACTATAACTATAACTATAACTATAACTATAACTAACTATAACATCCCAGAAAAACTTTAGGGAAGGAAAGAAAGGACAGATTGAGAGCATAGAAGGAAGGAGTGAGAGAGAGGGAAAGAGAAGGAAGAGAAGTGAAGGGAAGGGAAGGGAGGGTAAAGAACACCTAGAGCCCTCTTTCTGCCATTATCTGGTCTCCCTGAGGTGTCCTTCAGTCCTGTCAGGATTATTAGAACACCAGGACACAACAATTTAACAGAATAGACACTCATGTCTCTCTTTTTAATGACCCATAGACATGCTATTTGTAAGTATAATCACATGTCAGATCTCTCCTATTTATTCCTTTTTTCCATTCCTGTGTTATCAAGTCTGCTTTTTTCCGACTCCTTCACCTAGGTTTACCTGCTGAGACTCAACTCAAAATGAAGAGCCATAAATAAAGAGAGGGATCAATTCATTTATTTTTAGCCATTGTCTCCAATAATCAAATCTTGATCTCTTTCCAATTTTTAAGTCATGAAGCCCCACTTTATGCTGTATTTCTAAAAAGACCATTAGGAATTAACATATTTCTCTGTATTTTTTTTTAATTTTTTACTTAAATTCAATTTAATTAACATATACTGTATTCCTGGTTTCAGAGGATGAATTTAGTGATTCATCAGTTGCATAGAACACCCAGTGCTCATTAGTTCAAGTGTCTTCCTTCATATCCATCACCCAGTAAACCCATCCCCCCCCACCTCCCTCCAGCCGCCTTCAGTTTGTTTCCTATAATTAAGAGTCTCTTATGATTTGCCTCCCTCTCTGTTTTTTGAAATAGAAGAATAAGTACCCGACTCTTGATTCTGGCCCAGGTCATGCTGCACCCACACTCAGAGGAGACAGTCTGCTTGAGATTCTCTCTCTCCCTCTGTTCCTACTTCTCTGTTTCTCTCTTGCTAGCTCTATCTAAAATATATAAATAAATCTTATTTTTTTTAAAAAAGAATTATTTCTATCTTAGAAGTCTGAAATAATTTACTAGTCATGTTCTCCTGGCCTAGGCTTTTTTGGAGAATACTTTGCTATATTTCTTATTTTCTAATATATCCATTTACTCAAACTTATTTTTGAACCATAGGCCAATATTTCTATTAAAGTTTAACATTGGGGAAATTGGAGAGGAAGACAAACAATGAGAGACTGTGGATCTGAGAAACAAACTGAGGGTTTTGGAGGGGTGGGGGTGGGGGGTTAGGTGAGCCTGGTGGTGGATATTAAGGAGGGCACATATTGCATGGAGCACTGGGTGTGGTGCATAAACAATGAATACTGTTACACTGAAAAGAAATAAAATAGAATAAAATGGGGGAAAAATTAACATTATCCTAAGGCATGATGAGAATATGATACCCTAAGTATGATGAGATTAAAGATAATTAGTGGCTTTTTAAAAAAGATTTTATTTATTCATTTGAAAGAGATAAAGAGATAGCAACAGAAAGCATGAGAAAGTATGAGATGGATGCACAAATGTGAACTGGGGCTCAATCCCAGGATCCTGGGATCCTGACCTGAGCCAAGTGCAAACACGTAACTGACTAAGACACCCAGTTGCCCCAATTAGTAGCTCTTTAATGCCAAGACTCATTTTTTTTTGGATTTTCTAATACTCCCCACAGGAACATTTTAAAACATACATATTTGTCTGGCATGCATTTTTTTTTTAATGGAAAGGAAACTGTAAAGTTTAACTAACAGGTTCATTGCAAAAATAGACTTTGCCCTTGGATTGTCCTTGTTTCTAGTGTGCATATCAGGAAAATGAGGCAGGACAAGCTGAGATGTGTCTGCTGGCCATGGCTTTGGCAGCCTGGAACCTAAAGACTTCTTTTTTTTTTTTTTTTTTAAGATTTTATTTATTTATTTATTTGACAGACAAAGATCACAAGTAGGCAGAGAGGCAGGCAGAGAGAGAGGAAGGGAAGCAGGCTCCCTGCTGAGCAGAGAGCCCGATTCGGGGCTTGATCCCAGGACCCTGGGATCATGACCTGAGCCGAAGGCAGAGGCTTAACCCACTGAGCTACCCAGGTACCTGTGACATAAAGTTCTTCTTGATAGGACTGTTGAGCAGACCAACTTTGCTGCAAATGTTTAGATAGAAATGGGCTTTAGAGAAGCCACATCTGAAGACCCACAAGTCTGAGTGTTATATAAGGTACTCGTTTGGTTTTTGGCTTTGATTAATGTCTAAAAGAGAGAAATCCAATTGCCTCCTGTCATCTTAATGTTAATTAATTGCTTGTGGTGTCTGTTGATCAAGTGTGAGTGTGGAAACCTGTTAGTTCACTTACCACAGAGGCTGGGCTTAGCAGATGGGAAAAATATTATTTTGGCATGTTTTTAATGGCAGCACAATTTATTTTTATCTCACGCTCTTTGGTGTGCATGAAAGGAGACTGCCACCTGTGCTTTGTGGAAGAGTGTCAATGATTCGGACAGATTAATTTACAGCATAGTACAGAACCACAAGATTGCGAGGCCAGAACTCACCTTTTTGGTCCAGCATTGACACGAACTACAATTTTACTCCATTTTCCGAGGCCTGGAAGACTGCATTTTGGTAATTTTGTGCCAAGTGGAATATCAGTTGTACTTTCTCTTAATCATGGAAAGTAGAAATAAACATATAGATTTGATTACATACATCTATATATATCTGTATGCTGTATAAATCTGACTCACCTCAGTTATGACATTTCTAACAGCCTCTTCAAATGCTGGAAGCACAAGGGACATCTTGAATGATGTAAAAGCACATTCATATTTTCAGCAATACTTTGACTATAAGAACATCATTTAAAAAATTGAAAATCAGACCAATATCAGCATTATGATTTATATGCTACTTGCTGCTGGAGACTTGGCATAGAATGCCAATTATGAAAATGGTATGGTGCTAGATTTCTTCCTGAATTATTCCACTCACATTATACGTTGCAGAGAGAGGTCTGACTTAAATATAAATTACCAGGGCTTTTTGTTTGCTCTTTCAAAGGGCTGTTTGTTGTATGACCCAGTGTTTTTCTGTTCTCTCATAGTTGAAATAATTAAGATCATTTGCAGTGCCTGGTTTGCTCATTTTGCCTAGTTACTTTGCTGCTATGGTCCGTTATGTCTACAGGGGAGCACCATTATTTAGTCCGGACATCTGGAATCCATCATGTGTAGTGAAAGACAAGATGTATCTTCAATTTTAAACCAACTTCATGATAAAACTGATGGATGCAACCAATGTGTATAGGTGAGGAGGACTAATAATTGAAAACTGGGATTTCTTGTGATTAGGAGATCACAAGGGAACTTTTGTTTTATTTCATTTTTTACTTTATTCTATTTTACTGTATTTTATTTTATTTATGGCATAACAATCAGAATCTGACTGAGGGCAAAAGTATCCTATTTTGGCCAGAGTCAAAACATTTGAAATGAAGAAGGAACCTGCATTTCTTAACTCTGTCTGGTCACAAACTTCTCTTTGTTGTAACTCCTTGACTGAGTTCAGCAGGGATGATTTCCTGAAGAGTCCCTGACACTCTGGAGATGAGCTGCAGAGAATACCTGCCAGGGATAAAGGGCACACCTCCCTCGTGCCCACTTCTCTCCTATCTCTGCAAGAAAGTGAAGTTTTCTTGGAGTCCAGGGCTCACTCTGGTTTAATCAAAAATGTATATGAAATCTAAAATATACAAACTTCATTTTAAACAATGCAAATCACCCCCATATTTATATGCTTTCTCTCTGGTCCTTAATCTTTTTTTCTTTTTTTAATTTTAAGAACATCTGTCCCTACTGCAGCTTCACTCTCATCAGGAAATCCAATTACAAAGACCAAAAAAAAAAAAAGAAAAAGAAAAAAAAAGGATAGCAGGTGAAGCAAAACACAGCATCTCCACCTCTTAATCCTGGGGACTCAAATAACTCCCAGATGAACAGCTGGATCCCTCTACAGCTAAAAAGCTACCTCACCTGGTAGAGAAAGGGGCAGTTTATGGATCAAAGTAGTAGAGATAACGGAAAGTGAGCGATGGGGATATGAAATACATCAGGGAGCATAAAAATGCAGTTTGGCCAAGAGTTATTTCTAGTTATGAACTGATGGAAGAGACACGGTGTGGGGTGGGGGTGGGGGTAGTCAAATTTAAAAAAAAAATCCTTTTGGCAAGTTTAAACATTGCCTCTATCCTTTTTCTCTTAATCTGCTACCCAGATATGCACTTAAAATAGGAATGTGGGCCTACTGGGGCATGAAATAGTTGAGAACTATTCAACAATGAGGAGAATGAGAGAAATCTCTTTAGAAGGACCTTTTGGAATTTCAGCCAACTGAACCTGAGTAGCCACAGATAATTTAACATGACCCCTAAGCCATTAGGAGTATTTTTATTATGAAGACTTGATTCTGTATTAAGGATGTCATCCTTCTTAGAAACTGGTAACTGTGGAAGTAGTTTATGAGATATAAGAATTCTTCAGGTTTACAAGAGATTGGAATGGATAAGCATGAGGTGAGGAATGTGAAGCCCACGGGATCTCCTTCTCTCACTTCTCAAATTCATAGCCAATCTGTGGAAACCACATTTCTTCTTGCTTCCCCATTTCCCTCAGGGACAAATGAAAATCAAGGAAAGTGCCACAATAATTATAAAAATATGAAATACCGAGATAGATGCATGTCTTTTTTTCTGTATCATATCTCATTATTCAATGAACTGAAAATGGTCTCTGAACACTAGGAAATATAAGATTCTTTTAGTTCTGTCTCACTGATTCCCAAAGTTATTCTAAACCACTCCAGAAGAGGACCTCTATTGTTTAATACATGATAACCCCATCCCCACCCCCTTTGCTTCTTCCTACCATTCACTACTTGTTAAATATCGGCTTTCACAAAAGCAATTTCTGGCTCAGGTTCATTCATCCTGAGATGCTAACTGGCCATGACTTTAATTTACAAGTGCAGTAACTTTGCTGCTATTCTCAGGAGCTCTGGCCATGAGCTCTGCCTCATTTGATGGATCTGGTTGCCAATATCTCGACCAAACTCCTGATTTTAAATTTTAATTCAGTGCACTTAGGACAAAATGGGATTGCCAAATAAGTGTCTCATATGATTTACTCTATAAGTCATGCAACTGTTTGTCTTGATTTGTCACATACAATTAGACACTGGGAAATAGAAGATGAAAGCTCAGCTTGTGATGGTGTAAGTCTGGAAATCACAGACCAGGAATCAAGGAAGAGAAGGGAAAGGCACATGCCCAGGTGTCCAGGAATTTCCAAGTATAAGGCAGAGCTTTAGGAATGTGAAACATTCATTTTTTTTTTCTTTGCTTAATCTGAGTATGTTTTTTACATACTGCCTTTTCTGGTAATTCCATTAAGCTTGTGTAATTATAGTTTGCTTCAACCCTCGGCTGCATCAGTATTCATTATTATCTGTTTGGTTCATTGTAGCAGCATAAATATAACTAAATTACTAGGGTTAAACCATAATAGGAGCTACTGTGGTGATAATTAGAAGAGAAATGGAGTCTTTTTTGGTAAAACTTGCAGAAATGCAGCATGGGGCGTGTGCTTATAGGGTGCACTTAAAGTCAAGTTGTGGGTTTAAGGTGGTAAGATGATAGATGAAGGTACACCTTAATCACAGTTCTAGAAGACACTATGTACCAACCCTCTTCTTTTCTCTCTGCAAGGAGATCTGAGGTTGACGATAAGACAGAAACCAGCACAGGGCTTAGAGTTAAGGTACAAACTTCCATGTTGTCCCTAATTGTCACTGAACAACTAAAATGTGTTGGAAGCTATTTAAAAGAAATAAAAGAAACTAGTAGAAAGTATAGTTCCCCACTAAACATTTCCATGTGGGTACTGAGATCATTATATAGTAATTCAGTAGAGCAATCACTTGATTCTGTGTCTTTGTCCAATGAACAGAGTCTCTCATAGAACATCTTTAGAATGTACTTTATCTTAGAGAGGAATTACCCTTACCATCTTCACCCATACCCATGGACTTGGAAAGCAGAAGCAGAGGCCCACTTGAAGAACTTTCAGTTTTTAGCCTTTTTAAGCCTGGTTACTCTAGACTCATTCAAATTGAGGTGTGTGGAAACACTTAGCACAAGGCCTCAAAATCAATAAATACCTGCTAATTAACATTTTTCAAGAGAAGCAAAATTTACAAGGATTCTAAATCAATGAAACATCTCATTAAACACCCAACTGAGAGGAGTTACAGTACGCCCGTGTAGCACTTAGTGTCGACCTAGGATCCCTCAGTTTTGTCTCATTCCGTGTTCTCCTGGGAATATGCCACACATGTAGACATACAGAATGTTCAGGGATACACATAACCTTTTCCAAATCATGTCTTTTGTTCTTCATTCATGGCTTTGTGGAATTTAAACAAATCGATCATTTTTTACACTCATGTAATGGAAATTTCCTATTTGGAAAGCTCTTCAGAGTCGATGGTTATTTCTTCAATAACTAGCCTAGAGCCTGACATAGAGTAGACACCCAGAAATAATCGTTCAAGGGAATGATTATTACTAGGTAAAGCCTAGTGGGTAGAAAAGGCCAAATCACATATGAATATTACACTAAGAAATAGAAAAACAATTGGCTTCCAGCTGCAATAATGACACAGAAAACTGGGTCCCTATCTGCTGTTTCCTTTGACTCTCTAAAACACAGAGTAACAAGGTTTCTCATATAGCACAAAACTGAAAGGTTTGGGTTGGTGAGTTGTTTATTAAATATATTATTCATGACTGTCACTTGTCTATCTTTTGATATTGTTGGTTATCTTCGGGGATTTCACAATTATTCAGTTATACCTTATTTGAGCCCTTTTTTTTTTTTAAGATTTATTTATTTATTTTAGAGAGGGACTAGGTGCACATGCGAGAGCAAGGAGAGGGGCAGTGGGAGAGGGAGAAAGAGAAACTTCAAGCAGTTTCCCTGCTAAATGTGGAGCCTGATGACGGACTCTATCCCAGGACCCTGAGAACCATCCGAACTGAGCTGAAATCAAGAGTTGACCCCTTAACCAACTGAGCCACCCAGAAATTCCAAGCCTTTCCTTTTTTCTTAAGCAAATTTAAATTTAAGTCAGTTGTATAGCTTTTTAAATAAAATTAGTCCAACTATAGATTTTCAGATGTAGATAGCTTATATTTAGATAACTGGATTTTAAAAACAGATTGAAAATATGTACCAAAATAACTATTATGGCAGATTGAATCACTTTTTAGCAAATATTTGTTCTTTTCCCCCATGTTCACGTTTTGACTTTCAACCTGGCTGTATAACTTGCTTTGGTCAATGGGATGTTAGCAGATGTTCCTTAAGCAAAAGTTTGAAATGTGCTTGTGAATTGGGGCTTGCTCTTTAGCTCTACCATTTTCTGTGATAAGAAGAATGTATTTCAGTAGCCACTGATTTGGACAAAAAGAAACACCTGGAGCAGACCTGTACTCAGCCTGCAGTTCTGAACCAAGTCTAGTCAAACACAGTCTACAATGGCAGATTCCATGCTGGTCTAAAAGATGGGGATTGAATATCAGTGTTTATTAGTTCAAGCTACTGAGTTTTTATGTTATGTTATGCAGCATTATTGAGAAAACAGCACACTGATACAACTAGTCAAAAACTAACACCTATTTTACTTTTAGGCACTTTTTCCACATGTAGGGACTGTAACATATGAGGTTTTATTTAAGCTTTACCACAATCCCATAAATAAAATACTACTCATATCCTATTTTTATACATTTGGAAGCTAAGAAACTTAGAGGTCTGAGACCTTCAAAACAAGACTTGACTCCAATCTGTATGTTTCCAAAGCCCATATTTTATGTTGCTTCATTCATCTAAATGTAGCTGAACATGCTTTCCATACTCCCTGGTACCTAGTAAGTACTCAATAATTACCAATACATTTAATTTCCCTTTTCCTTCTTCAGATTCATTTACCAAGTTAAATGAAAATATTTTATCAAAAAGGCTAACTAAGACCTCATGTGGAATAGGAAGAGGTATCAGGCACAGTCTCTTCTGACAGAGTGCTTGTAATAGGGTAGTAGAGGCAAAATAAGGTAATGCAGACATAGAAGTTAACAAATCACATTTTTAACTAATAGACTGACGTAGTGATTGAAATAGTGTCTTAAGCCACATGTATTTAAAAACTGAGTTTTTCAGTTAATAACTACCTTAAAGGGTGAGACAAATTAGTTATGCTGTACTGATCAAAGTAAGCTTAATCTATTAATGTTATCTCACTTCTCCTTCAACTGGAGATTAGGAGTTGACTATAAACATTTTATAGTTAATATACTTACACTGTAACAATGCTATAGGAATGAAGACTCCATCTCCTCTCTGAATGCATATTTCAAGTTGAATTATTATTTTGCAGAGAATGATTCATCCAGAAAAGATATTGGCATTTGCTAGTCCTCTGTCAAGAATACCCACCCCTCCCTTGTATGCTTGGTAAATGCTTAATTTTCTTTAATGCTTAAGCACCACCTTATCCCTGAAGCCTTTCTTGAAATTCCCAGATAAGTGGTCTTTCTCCCCTCTAAGCTTTTGTAACAATGGTAGAAATGGCTTTTTTATGTTGCTGTTCAACATAGTGTCCCTGTCCTCCTCCTCCTCCATCTATTTTTTGAGGGCAGGTATCTTGGCTTCTCTTGTTAGCAAGCCCAGTGGTTGGCATGCAGTAGGTATGGCCAAAATATCACATGGATGAATGAGCCCAGTTAAATCTTAAGAACTCTATCTTTCGAGAGAGGTGCACCTGGATGATAGAACTGGCTGAGCATCCAACTTTTGGTTTTGGTTCCGGTCAGGATCTCAGGGTCATGGGATCGACTCAGCATAGGGTCTGCTTGGGACTCTCAGACTCTCTCTCTGCTTCTGCTCACAACCTGTCCCCACTCTCACTTTCTCTCAAAAATAAATAAATAAATCTTAAGGAAGACATAAAAAGAAAGAGAAATAGAATTATTGTCATTGATAAAGAGGGCTGAGAGAACTAATTCTTGATGTCAAGAGGACATGCCTGTTTTACTACTGAATTAGGATCAGGGGCAAGTTAACTGAGAATAAAAGAGAAATAAGTTCAATGAAAAAGACAAGGAACAAGAACAGTGATAGAGTATCTCTCTTATTTAGTTGGCTATTTCTACTTTTCCTTGAATCGAAGTATTCTGCCAGCTATAATTTTTGTCACAAATATTTTTGTAAAACATTTATCACATACATATCACAAATATTTATCACAAATATTTTAATCACAATATTAAAACAATAAAAACAATATTTTATCACATAGCCTTTTTATATGCTTAAATAGGCTATATGAGTAATTACAGAAATGGTAGCATTATATAATCAGGTATAGAAAATGAAATGTATTCACTTAAAAAAAATCATCTCAAAAAGTTTTCCCCCACTCCATTTCATTCAAAGCTGGTATTCTTCCCCCTTGCCCAACTGCCTTTTTTGGGAGAGAAGCTGAAGATAAGAAGTTTGTTACAAGCTAGGACCCTGACAAAAACAGATATAATTCTGACACTAACTTCAGCTTTACTATTAGAATTCAACTCTGTACCAAATTCTCTTTGTTCTCCCTCTGTTGCACCACACATATGTAAAAATATGTGCTTTTTGAACACATATTCTGAAGTCAAACATTTATTGACTTTTCATAGTACGCAGGATACTGATTCCATATGTCTAAATTAAATTTGAAATAAGAGTCAGACAAAGACATCCATTGACCTCCAAAGTCTAGTGAACCTGCTGCAGTACTGCAGTGTGGTTTTGAAAAGGTGAGAGAATTGGAAATTCGGTTCTTGGTTGTTATATGTCAGTGTCTTCATTTTAAAACAAATGTGGCTAATAAAAGTCATCTTAATTGGGATTAATAAAATTTACCTTTAAAAATGGAACATTAAATGATAAAATGTATTGTTTTGGAGATAACAGAGGCATTTGATAAATACTAGTAACTTTCATCTGTCTTTATATCTATCATTTTACCTATGTATCTATCTTAAAAACTGTAGATTGCTAACCAACCTTAATTTACTTGAGTAAGTATTGGCATTCAGTGTGCCTTCCTTGGAGAAAATAAAACAAAAGAGTATGGGCTTTTTTTTTTTTTTTAAAGATTTTATTTATTTATTTGACAGAGAGAGATCACAGTAGACAGAGAGGCAGGCAGAGAGAGAGAAAGAGAGGGAAGCAGGCTCCCTGCTAAGCAGAGAGCCTGATGCGGGGCTCGATCCCAGGACCCTGGGATCATGACCTGAGCCGAAGGCAGTGGCTTAACGCACTGAGCCACCCAGGCACCCAAGTATGGATTTTTGAACTGGACATTTGGAGTTTGAATATGGGCCATGTGACATTTATACTTTTGGGGTGAAAGTATTTAATATCACTGGCTTAATTTTCTCATCTATGAGATGAGGATTATAATAGTTCTTACCTCTCGGGGTTATGTGAAGAATAAATGAGTTAAAACTTACTAAAGTACTTAGAATAGTAACTGGCATTTAGCAAAGAGTCAATAAATATTAGTTATCATTGTTTCCATAGTCCTCTAAATGATCATTTGGTTTTGACTTTTATCTTATTTCCAGACAAAAATGGGAAGAAGAAACCATAGAGGTATATATAAGCAGAACTAGAGTAACATAAAGACAATCTTATAATGTACCTAAAATGATGAACTGTTCTTAAATTCTAAATTTTGAAATTCAAAATCAGTTCAAAGTTAGTTAAGACCTTCCAGTCCTTAGGTTTTCAGATAGGGTAACCAAAGGATTTTCTATAGTAAATAGTGCTTTTGGAAGATATTATCTGTATACTAACAATAAAGTTGAGAGCATATATTTGTTTTACATTATTTTCACATAATATTACTTGTCAATGACCTGAGCTGAATTTGAACTGGCATTCTTGAAAAGAAAGACTCCCTTTACAAATCCCTTAAGCTCTAATGCAGTCATTTTAATTCACAACAGACTAGAACCTTGTATAATTGTTCTCAGCTCAATTCAATCTTTAACAGCTTTTGATTTACATATTGGGCAGCTGTTTTGAATAAAAAGTTGTCCATCATGGATCCTTTTGTCATCTGTCCAAGGAATGTGTTTATAAATGGTTCCAATTAGAGTAATGAAGGATTCATGTGAGAACAATGATCAATAGCTAACCTTAGGAACAATGTAAGTCAAAGACAGATGTAAACTGTGACAGGGCATAACAGTGTCAAGTTATCTATGGGGAATGTGCACAATTGCTCCTGGAAAATAAATGAAAAATTTCAAGTCTTTTACTATTGGACAGAGTTTGATTCCATGACACAGAAGCATTTAGATTTTGTGTTAAATAAATCATTGACCCACACATGACTGAGACTATGCAGATTAATGTGAACAACAGAGGCCATGGAAAAGGCAGTTGAGAGGGCAGCCAGATCAGGTCTTTACTGGGATTATGGACTGCACCCCTCATTAGCCTGCAGGAACAGATGTCCATTGCTATAAGAATGAGCCACGTTAATAGTGAAGTTTCTGTGCAAACACATTTTAGACTATGTTAGACACATCTGGTCAAGGACTTTGTAATAGCTTTATTTATTTCTTGCCTGAACTGGAACGTCAGAAGCATGTACTCCACATTAAGCCAAGAGTTCCTTTTGTTCCACACGGCTGCCACAGCTGGAACTTTTTGTTGGTTGACACAGCCAGATCTTCTGTAGAGACCATTATATTCCTTGGCGTATTTCAGTGAGTTTGCATCTTTTAATCCATCTCAGCAAGCAGTGGGGAGTTTGTAAGGGCCACGCGCAGGATGTCCTATTAAAACTACACAGGGACACCAGCTGGGAATGCAAAATTGATAGCATCTAGATGGCCTACTACCAAGTTGGCCTTGGTAGGATGTGTTCTCTGCCATAGCCCCATTCATTTAGAACATTTAGGAAAAAAACATCAAAACAAGTAGTTTCTCATTCTTATGTATTGAGGTTGCTCATAGATCACTATCTCTGCCAAATTAAAAGAACAAAAGAAATTTTGCTATAGACTATAAGATCTGAGTATGATGCACAGTTTCATGAGGGTTACCAAAAAAACAAAACAACAACAACAAAAAAACATCTGGCCTACAAAAGTTGAAGAAGAGGAGACCAGTTAAAACTAGATTCTGCCTAGATTTCTAATATAATTAAGGCTGGCTGTTTTTTCTCTAAACCACATCAATTGAAAGCCAAATCTCAATGTTCTATAGCCTTGAGGAGTAATAAGTTAAAGGGGGGGGGGGGAGTGCTGAAAAACACAAGTAGATATTCCAAAATGTGCACCTAGAATAGTTTCTAAACACACGCTGGATTGATTGTATCTGGCCTGGTTCAGATAAGTTCACTGCCTGCTTCCAGTTTTCAGGAATACACTGTCTTAAACATGAAAGTAACTCAATTCCAGCCCTGGAGCTCCCACCCTCACTTTGGCTTTGCCATGTCCTTCCTACTGACTTGACCCCCAATTCAGAGGAGGAGCTTCCCTAGACTCTCCAACTGACAATCCAATAGTACTCATACGGGTTTCTCTTCTTAATGACCCACTTGACCTGTGATTAAGCTCTAATTTCTTGGCTTAGTGTTTGTGTAAATTATACTTCTTATAAAAACTGCCCTTCAGAACCCTCTCCTGTAAAGCTTCTTTACCAAAAGTGTCTTGGGAGAAAATATCCTTCAAGTTCCACTCTGTTCTCATGAGATTTCTTGAATGATTAAGAAAGCCCTCAAACATTGATGTTGCTAGGGTATCCTACTATGAAGCAGATACATAAAGAATTATATGTCATTATGGACATGGGCATGTGTCTAACTATATATGTTACATATTGTGTATGTATATATATATGTATCTTATATATGTTCCATATAGATGAAACTATAAAACTCCATTCTAGAAAAGAAGACAGTCACAACATCAAAAGAAGGTGTTCAGTAACTCATAGCAAGAAATAATACAGAGGAACCTAGATGTGACTAATGTGAATATGTATATACCAAAGATCAGAATATACATAATAAATAAGCACCTCTGAAATTTTAAAACAGGAAAGTAACATTGATCTCATAATACGCAACAAAGTAAAGTTGGTAAAGGAGGAGAGAGCATAAATTCTGAAAATATAAAATCTAGATTTGATCCCAATTCAGCTACACAAGTTAAGTAAATTTCAAGAGTAAATTCAGAAATCATATATAAGTTCTGGGAATATCAGTTTCTTTAAATGTAAATTAGACTAAGCATTTTGTATATCAACTGCTACTGTTGTGTCATTGTATTCTATTGTTCAGAAACAAGTTACTCAAGGGAAGGGGATTCTACCAGTTTGTGAATACTAGGAGAAAAGGATCACTGGAACCCATCTTAAAAGGGGCTTATTATAGCAGTCAAATTTCCTGATTTCTACTTTTTGGTGCACTACTTCTTAGATATTTGACTTTGGATAAACTTAATGTTCTCATTGTGTCTCAGGTTCCTCGTTTAAAAACTAGGATAATATTACTTCTTTGTAATAAATCCTACCAAATTCATCTCATTTCTTTTTCTAAGTATAATATGAGCCAGTTTATATATATATAGAAAATATATATATATATATATATATATATATATATACACACATATGTGTGTGTGTGTGTGTGTGTAGAGAGAGAGAGAGAGTTAGATAGATGGACAGATACCCAGATAGAACTTTTATTTCAATAAGGTATTTGACCAAGAATTCCTTGATACCTTTGAGGATAAGAAGAAAAGTAGGAAATTTGGGGTTGTCCAATAGAACAGGACTCACTTGAAAAGAAGTTCTTATACTATTATAAAGGGATATATTCCTATCTCTTCTACATGCAACAAGATTCTAAACCTCTTAAATAAAAGCATTAAATGATGAGATTATTAAGTTTTTGCACAAAACTATAATAGCTAACTGTTTAGATAGCATATGCAAAACTCCACATGACATTAATAGGCATGAGTGATGTGCCCAGCTAAATAAGATACTATTTTAAAAAGACAAAGTCCAACTCCCTGTTTAAGGTCAGTTAATACATTAAAAAATATAGAATTGAGCAGGCCTTCTGTCATGGTTAATCTTTGTAAAATAGTTTGGTATTACTACCACTAATGTTTACCTTCATTAGCTTAGAATTGACTGTGTTGGGGGGCACCTGGGTGGCACAGTGGGTTAATCATCCAACTCTTGGTTTCAGCTCAGGTCATGGTCTTGGGTCAAGAGATCGAGCCCCACACTGGGCTCCATGCTTAGCATGGTGTCTGCTTGAGACTCTCTCTCTCTTTCCCAACCTTACCCCATGCACTCACTCTCTCTCTCTCTCTCAAATAAATATATAAATCTTGGGGGAAAAAAACTGACTATGCTGGGATCTGATGTAGAGCTTCCTGATCCAAAGTGCTTTCCGCCATAGTCACTCCCCTCTGATTGCTTTCTGAGACTTTTAAGGATGTTATTTTGTACCTCTAAGACTTGTGCTATGAATTACAGTAGTCACTAGCAACATATAGTAATTTCAATTTAAATTCAAATTAATTAGAATTAAATTAAATAAAAATTTTAGTTCCTCAGATAGACTAACCAGGTTTTTAGTAATCAATAGAAACATGTGGCTAGTGGCTCTCATATTGAATAGTACAGATATCACTTCATCATTGTAGAAAGTTTATTGAACAGCACTGATGTAGAGAAGTACACTTCAGTGGGCCCAGTACTGCCTTAAAGAGGGCATGTTATAAAACTGCTAGGGAATTTTCAATTTTCAGAATGATTATCCAGGATAATCTTGTATAATGGAGAACTGTTATATTTTTCATTTATTCATTATCCTGTATAATATTTAAATAGACCAAAAAAAAACCCACCCCTATTTGTAATTATGTGAGTATAGAACTGAACTTTGTAAAACATTTAACAATAATTTTAATATATACTATATTCCCTAGAATGTACTTACCATGTGAATTCTGGTACTCTGTGAATTCACTTTGTTTCATTTTTAGAAAATCATATCATGGGGCTGGCTAAATGGCTTAGTCAGTTAAGTGTCTGATTCTTGACTTCATTTCAAGTGATGCTCTCAGGGTCCTGGGATTGAGTCCAGTGTTAAACTCCATGCTCAGCTGGGAGTCTGCTTAGGATCCCCCCCCCCCCCGCTCATGTTCTTTCTCGCTCTCTCTGTCACCCTAAAAATAAATAAATCTTAAAAATAAAATCACATCATGAACAGAAATACCAATAGTATTTGAATAGCCAATAAAAGTACACCCTGTGTTCTCTTTCATTGAATACAACCAAAATCCTTGGAAGAATACATAGGTCAGATATTTGAGGACTCTGAAAGATAAGTAACAGCAGGCATATTTACCAAAAAGATCATAATTTAAAGTACCACCAAGCTGAAAGATTAATTTGCCATTTTTTTCCTTCTAGTCTTCTGACTGTTTAACCATATAAGAACAAAATAAACTCAAAAAAAGAAGGAAGGAAATAATAATTAAAGAGTACAAAAATTATTGAAATTATCAAACAAAACAATGAGAAAAAAGAAAAAAAATCAAAGAAATCAAAAGCTGGCCTTTTGAAAACACAAATAAAATGGATGAATTTCTGGCAAGAATGGTAAGAGAAACAATATAAATTACAAATGAATTAGTATTAAAATGAAAGTTATCATTATAGATACCCATAAACTTAAAAAGATAAAGGGAATATGAACAATTGAATGAACAATTGAACAATTGAACAATTGAAATGAACAATATGAACAATTCTATACACATAAATAAGAAAACTTATATGAAATGAACCAACTCCTCAAAAACCACAATTGTTCACAACTCAGTTAAGATGAAACAGATAATATAAATTGTCTTACAACTACTAAAGATCTTTATTTAATCTGTATTTTACAGCACTAATAAGGAAGTCTCGAGGCCCAAATGGTGTTACTGGTGAATTCTATAAAATTTTTAAAAATAATACAAATTCTAGATAGCCTCTTTTAGAAATAGAAAATGAGGACACACTCCTTAACTCATTTTATAAGGCCACATTACTCTAATACCAAAATCAGACAAAGACAATTCAAAAAGTATACACCTTCCCTAGATAAAAGCCCATTTTATTTTATTTTTTTATTTCTTTTCAGCATAACAGAATTCATTGTTTTTGCACCACACCCAGTGCTCCATGCAATATGTGCCCTCCTTAATACCCACCACCTGGCTCCCCTAACCTCCTACCCCCGCCCCTTCAAAACCCCTCAGGTTGTTTTTCAGAGTCCATAGTCTCTCATGGTTCACCTCCCCTTCCAATTTCCCTCAACTTCCTTCTCCTCTCCATCTCCCCATGTCCTCCATGTTATTTGTTATGCTCCACAAATAAGTGAAACCATATGATAATTGACTCTCTCTGCTTGAGTTATTTCACTCAGCATAATCTCTTCCAGTCCCGTCCATGTTGCTACAAAAGTTGGGTATTCATCCTTTCTGATGGAGGCATAATACTCCATAGTGTATATGGACCACATCTTCTTTATCCACTCTTGGTTCCTTCCACAGTTTGGTGACCGTGACCATTGCTGCTATAAACATTGGGGTACAGATGGCCCTTCTTTTCACTACATCTGTATCTTTGGGGTAAATACCCAGTAGTGCAATTGCAGGGTCATAGGGAAGCTCTATTTTTAATTTCTTGAGAAATCTCCACACTGTTCTCCAAAATGGCTGCACCAACTTGCATTCCCACCAACAGTGTAAGAGGTTTCCCCTTTCTCCACATCCTCTCCAACACACATTGTTCCTGTCTTGCTAATTTTGGCCATTCTAACTGGTGTAAGGTGGTATCTCAATGTGGTTTTAATTTTAAATTAATTTAATTTAATTTGTGGTTTTAATAAAATTAAATTTAATTTAATTGTGGTTTTAATCACTCCCTGATGGCTAGTGATGATGAACATTTTTTCATGTGTCTGATAGCCATTTGTATGTCTTCATTGGAGAAGTGTCTGTTCATATCTTCTGCCCATTTTTTGATATGATTATCTGTTTTGTGTGTGTTGA
>PISX010015355.1:0-49851 GCA_004024625.1 Mellivora capensis | reverse complement strand
TGTCTTAATAATGAAGATAACTGATATGCAGGGCAGGATGGCTCTAGGGTTAACCTTTTCCTTTATATGAATACTGTATAATGTGAGGGAAGAGGAGTTATTTCTGTAAAGTCTTTTTTATTTTGTATTTTGTGTCTCCTCTCTTTTCACCTTATCTAATTTCCCACCAGTCCTGAATTTTCATTACTCTTCAGTGAACCACATATATTAACCCTTTGGATGTTTTCCAAACAGACCAAACTAGAAATTTAATGGGCATGAGATCAGCTTCCTTCTTTTTAATTAGTCTTCAAACTTAATCTTGTCTTGTTTTATTAAGAATCAGTTTATCTTGCTAATGCTGAGGTTATGAGTTATTCACACTGCAGACAGGATGACGATGAATTTACATGGTGATATTAGATTAGATTAGTATGTCTAATGATATGTGACATGGTACAAGCTATATATTCAACACTTAAAACAGGCTTATGGAGTTGGGGAAAACACCCCATCACCATTTATACAACAAGAACAACTCAGCACACTTCCAATTCGAAATTTTGACTCCTTCCAACAAGAAAAGATTGTCATAAAATTATTTACCCAGTAATTGTGGAAAGGCACAGATGATAGGATGGTACTTAAGAGCACAGATTCCCCAGTCATACCCAGCTCTGCCATCATTAGCTGTGTGACCCCGGGCAAATTACTTAAGCTCTCTGTGCCTAAGTTTTCTCAAATTTAAAATGGAAATGATAATAAATAAGTAGCTGCCTCATGTGATTATCATGAAGATTAAATGTGTTAACGTACCTAAAGCACTTAGAACCATGCCTGGCATTTAATAAGCATGGTAAGTGTTCACGGTCGATAATATTCAAACAGCTGAAGAAACAGGACTGGCTGGATTGAGATCCTGTTGTATAGTCAGTAACTACAACTTGCAACTATAGCAACTACAGCTCTTCAGCTCTAAATTCTTGTGTTTGATACTTGACTTCAGGCTATTAACATTTAACCAAAGGCTCATAAATCAGATGAACTATGGTTAAACCCATCATGTTAATGTGTCTACTTATAAGAAAATAAAATTGCACATAAAAATGGTATGCCATGGATTTCTTTTGGCAGGGTAGGAGGAGAACACGAGAGGACAAGGGAAGATAATTTGCTAAAGGCCAGTGCGTCTGGACATGGTTCTAGTCTCTTCCTTATCCCACCACTGTCATGCCCTTACAGCACAGGACCAACATGACTGTGGACATTCCCCTGCAAAGGAACTCATTTCAGTTTCTGGGTTTCCAAGTTCACTTTGGCATTCCTGCCTTGGCTACCACACTGACTCTTCTTTCTTCATAATTACATCTCTAATGTAAACGCATCCAGCAATGATCCTTAATTACATCCTCTTAATTACATGCCTACTACAGATGCATGCCAACTCCTCTTTGTCAGTGTTTAGTCAACTGGTTAATACTCAACTAAACAAATACATAGACACATAAGAAAATCATCAGTGGGGGCTTTGGGATCAAAAGATAGGCTGAGGACTATGTATTTTAAATAACTTCTGATGATTTTCTTGTGGTCTTATTAATTTGGGGAATTGCTTTGAATCATGATAAAACACCTCTTCCATTTTTACAAATCTTATCTGAATTTCTAAAAGATAACAAAGGAAAAAGCATGAGGACAGACTTTGGATGTTCATTATGTGTACGTTTGTAAGATTTCAAGACACCATACATACATTTATGCATTTTTGTTGATCTTGCAAATCCCCTTTTATTTTAGCTGAATAGAACATATAAAAGTCAAAACACGTCAAAACACATAGGTCCTCTTTAAATTAAAAAAATGTAAACCATGCATTCGAGAGTCATTTTGGCGTATTTTATAAACTAAACTAAATTTCTGCCCAGGTGCTTATTTCTTACCATATTAAATCTGCACAACTCTTATTAACACCAAGGAAACTTATTCAAGTTTCTTAAAGGAAAAGAACTACCATGGTTAATTAGAAGAAAAGAAAAACTTTCTTTGTTAAAGTCTGATGCTGGGCGGTGGGGAGTGCCTATATTTTGGGTTGTAAAGAAGAAACTGTTTCCCAGGCATCATCTTTTTAGATGCGGTTTATGTATTTTATGTATTTTATATTATGTATTTTAAGATCTTGTTTTGCTCCCAAATGTCTACATATAGGAGAGACCATACAGAATTAAATCACTTCAGTAAAGTATTAAGAAATCTACCTCTTTTAAACATATTATTATGAAAATAGAATTTTCCTAAGATCTCACTTTCTGGGGTTTTTATTTTTTTTGAAGCAGGGGTCTTTTTTTTTTCTTTAATAATATTCAGTGCTGCTTGTGTTTCCATTCCTATAGTGAGCTTCCTAACATCTGTTTTCCATTTTTCTTTAATTTCCACTCATGACCTTTGGCCTATTCTCTGTGTTTAGAGAAAAACAGGAATTAAAGTTGACATTATCTCTATGCCTTCTCCAAACTGCATAAATTCACATTTTCAGCCTGCCTTCTATTTACACAAAGGCTTTCTGACCACAAAAGCAATTTGTCTACCTATTGTTTCAGAGGACGTTTCATAATGTTCAAAATAGAAATCAGCTACCCCAGAATCGGCTTCTGGGGTGCTGCCAAGGCCTTCAGAGCATCAGAATATTTGTTCTAGATCTGTGACCACTGAGGAAAATTGCTCTGGCCCAGTCCACAGTTCTAGGAAATCCCCAAAGCATGATACAATGTGAACTTTATTTATAATTCTAACAGTCTCTTGCATGAAACTAAAGAATGTGATACTAATACAGCTTGAAAATTATGTTGTACACATTTAAAAACATTAGGCAGATGAGCAGGTACTGAATGGTAATGCTTATGAAGCTAAACTATTCACCAAAAGCAATAATGAATTAAGCAAAGAATATTATACTAATGCAGATTATACATTGGAGAACAAAAGCATGAGCGATATAGAACCCACAGATAACAAATATTCTGAATAGGTGGCTGAGTGGGTGCGGGATTACCCAGGGAATCCTACTTTTTTTAATGATGCTGAATGTAGTGCAATACACATTTTTATGCTTCTTTCTTTCAACTGAATTAAAATTTACATACAAAAAAGTACATAGATCTTTCATATACAATTTGGTGGAGTTTTCCATATGTATATACCTGTGTTCCGTGCCCTCCTAAGCAGTATATGCCTAAAGAAGATTAAGTTTTCTTGCTGTCCCAGGCTCAGAAATAATTGTATTAAAATATTGTAATGCCCTCAAGATCTAATGATGTGACTAGACCTCTTTGCCCTTACGTTAAAAGATGGTTGTGCTTTGGGCACCTGGGTGGCTCAGTCAGTTAAGCTTCTGACTCTTGATTTCAGCTCAGGTCATGATCTCAGGGTCATGAAATAAAGCCCTGCATTGGGCTCCACGTTTGGTGGGGACTCTGCTTGAGATTCTCTCCCTCTCCCTCTGCCCCTTCCTCTGCTTGCACTCTGTGTGTGTGTGTGTGTCTCTCTCTCTCAAATAAATAAACAAAACTTTAAAAAATTAAAAACAAAAAAAGATGGCTGTGCTTTATCTTATTTTGGTCCTTTTTGTTTCCTCTGTATTTTCTGTCTTCTTTTTTGTTTTAACTTAGTTATCTTTAAATGTCTGGGTCTAACACAAGGTCAAATAAAGATGTTCAACAAATGTTTATAATAATGAATTGGATATCTGATGTCCATGCTTATGGACACTACATGTGTAGTGAAAGTGAATAATATTGAGTTTTTGTCCTGACAAACAAATATTAGTAAAGCTAATGAGTTTTTTGAAATTGCAAAGTACCTTACTTGTCCAAACTAGGCCAAAGCTTGCCATGTTAATACTTTATGAGTTCTATTGACTGTAGAAATACTTGGACTACTGACTGAGAACTTGAGCTACAACAGTGCTAGAGGAACCTCACAGAGGCAGCAAGGGTCACAGTCACATTACAAAATGAGCAAATCCTATGAAAGACTATTCAACAAGGCATCTGCCTCCGCAGTCCGGAGGTTACACACAGACTTCACTTTAGGTGTTTGAAAGCTTCAAAGTTATTTAACTTTACTATGTTCAGAACTAGCAAAGATTATGCTACTCAATCTTGAAGAGTTTCTTTGATTTTTACAACCCATATGCTCCATTAGAAAGGGTTGGAAGGAATGCACCACAATTGTAAGGAAGGTTTGTTGCGTAGGGCATGAAGTCCCAAGACTCTTAAGTTTCCCACATCACCCTCCCCTTCCTCCTAGTGTGTGTGGCTCACATGATTGTTATGGAGACAGAAAAGTGGTGAAGAACCCCTGACTTCTGGTTTCCAGTTTGATAAAGGTAATCCTACAGAGGATTTATAAGAAGTCCAAGAAAAGCAACATTCCCTAAGAAGCAGAAAACACAAATAATTAGATCAATAATTGTTACCCAAAACTAACTACAGAAACAATCATGCCATTAACCAAGACAGAGGACTTCAGGCCGCCACACATGCTCCACACTCACCCCATCCCTGCCTCAACCTGCAAGTCCATTTCACTAGAAACAGAACAGCAAAAATCTCAGCTTCTCTACTCCTTTTGGAGTAGTTTTACAAGTTTTCTTTACAAGTTTTTTTTTAAGAGTGAATTTTCTATTTATTGACATAAAATACTGTTTATATAGATTTTGCTGCATATTTTATCATCAAGCAGCACGCTGCCCTTAGAGAACTGTCTCTTAGACAGTAAAATACAAAATTTTATGAGAAGAAAAAAGTGAGCTTAAAACAAAGACAAACCTTATTGATTTCTCTTACTTTTATTATTTAGGATCATTTCTTTATTAATTACCTTCTTAAACTGTTGCCTGGGTCTCTGGATCTTTTTCTCCAGATGCCCTCTTATGCAGTTCTTTGAACTCACAATTAAAAAAAGAAAAAAACTATTAATGCTTTTCTATCCTTTTAGAACAATAAGAAAGTAACCAAAATGTTTTCCATGGGGTAGAGAAGTATATAAATAAATCAGAAATCTTAACAAAGGCTAGATATTTCTGTCGACCATCATGCTTGAAAACTATGAATTTATTTTTGGTTGATTTTATATTTTTTTCTCTGGCATGTCATAAGAGTGATCATCAAAGTAATAAAAGAGGATTTTTTTTCTTGATACCAGAACCATGAAATATAAGACATAAATCTGGTTAATCATTCCTACAAGTTTTTATTTAAATGTGATTGAATCAATTTTAGTATTCTGAATATATGACCCTTTGCTCTTCCAAGTTTCTTAGTTGTTGTTTTTTTAATATGTCTTATTCCCCACTACAAAGTTTGTATATCCAGTGTTTATTCCCATTTTCCTTAAAAGAAAAAAAAATTGGTCTTGGCATAGTACAGACATACTTTTGATGTTTGTTTCCTCCTCTTTCTTAAAATAAAGGTCCAAAAACAATTCCAAAAAGAGCCAGTGATCTCTTGATTCTTCAGTGGATCATCCAATCATAACTACTATTTGATTCAGGCCCAGTTTGTGCACCTCCCCAGTTGGACCATTCTCATCAGCACTCCTCTTGCCTCCAACACTTGCTCTGCTTCCGCATAGTCGAAATCCCGGACCCATATCTCAACATCACCCTGTCCTCCAGCAGCATGGTCTTCTGTGCATCTGGGCAGTTGAGGTCACACAATCCCCAGCACCTAAGTCTTACCCAGAGGGACTCATGGAGACCCCAGCTGCTCTGGGAGCTACGCAGACAGGCACAAGAACAGAACCTGGAAATGCAAGGAATTCAAGAGAAAGAATGAGATGGAGGGAGGAGAGGAAAGGAAAAGAGCTGGCAAATAAATTCTTTCAGTTCTACCTTCCTTCACAACAATTCTAGTGCACAACGCTCCATATTGCTTCTCAAAGGCCACCCCATCTATGCAGTCTTTTCTTGTGAAGCTCTGACCAGCACAATAATGTAACATTTGTATTTACTTTCCCTCCTTCTCTGACTCACATCCATTTTTCTATCTTTTTTGCTTCCCTCAGAATTCTGTTCCTCCAAGAAAACATTAGCATGTTAGCTTCACCACAGGCTTTGTTTTCTGGGAAACTAAGATTTAGACACATTTTTACTATATCTGATTATCCTTCACAGAACCTGGCATCATACAAAATACCCAACAGATGCTGAATAAATACTTACCTTTCTTCTGGAAGATCAACTAGTTTAAAAAAAATTAGACAGTAATATATCTAAATACCTAACGATTACATCAAAACAGAGGCTTGTCCTTTATCATTTATTTTTATAAAAGTCTAAATATTCGCATTAAAGCATTATTTAACAGGCAATCCCCATAAGATTGATTATATTTAAAAGCTATGTTTGGCCTATTTTCAGAGTGAAAGAAATAATATTTGTAGTTTCAAAGCAGAAATATCTATTTTTATCTTCTCCATTCTTAACCCTTGGCTGTTTCTAAATTTTTCATGGCACTTCCCCCCAACTAGGAAAATGTTGAACTAGAATTAAATGATTACAAGACATTTGTGAATCTACATAAGTATCTTTTTTATAGAGTTTTTTTTCCAATGGAGGCTGAATCGTCAACATCTGTCCTCATAGACGCCAAAATACAAATTCCTTCACCACATGTTAACTTCTCATTCCACCCATGTGACTTATGCTAGTTCTCAAAAAAAATAGATATTGACAAAGTTCTTTTTTTATCCAAATATTTTCACTTAAACATCGCTTTAATCATGGTTTTTATTTTACTCTTTCAAAGATGGAAACCGAAATTCAGAGATTGCTCAAGGTCACACAGCATGGGTGTGGCAATATTAAAACATAAAGATTTTAAAATTCTGAAAGTTGCCTTTTTATCAGGCCAGATAAGAACCCACTTAGCTACTTGGTAGCTCTTTCAGAAGTAACTGTTGCAGGTGTAGTTCTGCCCAACCACCTCTTCTCTCAGCAGATAGTAGATTCCAGCTGTCTCTACAGAGTCAAGACACTGTCAGACCCTTGGATATTAAAGATACCCTAAGACCACTCAACACATGAACACATTAGAAAGAAACAGGAGTCCAAGAGTTATCTGCTCTGCAATTAAACTGAATCTCCCAGGAGCTTTCGCATAATGCTAACCAATCACAGCGGACAGTTAAAATAGAGGATCCTGCATTGTATGTGTAATGCCAACACAACTGGTAAATGGAGATAGCACATGATAGAACCAATACTAATAATGCCATGTACAACTTCACTAAAACCTTGGATGGAAATTCATTTTCACATAACCCCACACTTGTGTTACATCAGTGGTAATTCCAATCACTATGTTAGTTAAGAATTTCTCTATCAACTCACTCTCTCCACATGCCTAAAACACTGGAGAGCACACAGCAAGGGCATGATAACTGGAAGTAGGGGAAAAAAATCTTATTACAGAAGCTTTAGATACCAGATGTCAATTTAATCATTTAAATTAATTCCATAAAACGTCAAGAGTCACTGAAGATCATTTTTGAACAGGAGAAAAATAATCTTGGAACTTCACTCAGGAAGAGTTCAGTGTTGTGTGTATTAGGAAGAGTAGGAGTCAGGAGATGATCTGAGATACTACTGAATTGGTCCGTACAACATAGACTAGACACATGAGGCAGACACAAGGGACAGCAGATAAAGAAGCTCTGGAACTTGGTTCTCCTCTTTTTCCTTTTACCTAAAGCTCAAGAGCTCCAACTGGCTCCCACCCGCCCCCACATTGTTCTAAATTAAAGTGAGAGGAGGGAGCCATATGCAAACTGCTGGAGATGGTTCTCAGTCTTCCCAAGGTAAGAACTACATCTGCAGCCCCTTACGTGGAGTTCTCCTCAATGCAATTTGAGCAACAGTTGCTCCAGGCGAGATTAAACATTCTGATTTTTTTTTTTTAAATGAAAGAGCTAGTTGTAAATTCTAGATTTCAGAATTCTAAATTTGAGCCTTAATGCTAAGGTTTTCTGTAACATAATAGTCATGTAGAGATATTTGCACTGAATTGGTTAGGGGTGTTGTTTCCTTGGAATGGGGGTGTGCACATATGCACACTGCATCTGGGTGTACATGGGCTAAAATTCAATCTGTTCTTTCTTCTTTCCCATACTATTTCTTAATCAAAAGTGATTCAAGGGCATTTTTAAATAATTTTCAGATTTTACATTATTACCATTATTAAATAAGCTTACTATGACTTTTCGTCTTTTGTAATTCTCAGTAGAGAATTACATTCTCCGTAGAGAATTACAAGTCTCCATTACAATAATCTTTCCCGTCTGCTGCTTAAACCTTTATGTATTTAACAGATGCTGGCAACATCAAAGTGTAACTAATGGGCCATAAGACAATTTTAACACCTTCATGGGCTAATTGCTAAAATGGCCTTTATTTAATTCTCTTAGAACCGATCTCTGAGAAAATAACAACCTGGTGACAGCATGAACTGAAAATTCAATGTTAAGTCTCATTGTAACAGACTAGCAAGTAGTGGTTGCTTGGCCGATCCTAACAAATCTGAATCAAATTAATACTTATCCAGTTCAATTATTATAACATTTGTTTAAAAACTCCTTTCTTTCTATGAAATTGAATAGTTTAACTGAATTTTTCCAAACCAAAGAAAACAATTTTATTATATTGGCCACTGATCAATTCCTTAAGAAAACCAGTTGGTACAGACTGACTTTTAGGGAAAAAAAAAGATAAAACAAAATTGATATGTTTAATAGTTCCTATATAATTGAAGAGAGCCTAATATGCCACTGACTTTTGTATCAAGATATAAAA
The DNA here is from genome assembly GCA_004024625.1 of Mellivora capensis. Lineage (NCBI taxonomy): Eukaryota > Metazoa > Chordata > Mammalia > Carnivora > Mustelidae > Mellivora > Mellivora capensis. The sequence goes on along the minus strand of PISX010015355.1, from coordinate 41,024 downwards.
CCTCATTGAGATAACTAAGTAGTAATAATGCCTTCTCATCCTTCACATACAAATTGGGAAGAAAAAGAACTTCTAAGTGAAAATATGAAATTAAACTAAACTCAGCTAACACAATGTGATTACTACCCTTCAGAATTGAGTTGTATTTCTACTAATCAACTATTACTGAAACAAGAAACCTGGTTTCACCTATATTACCACAAATATTTTGATTTGAAAGAACATTAATTTTCTTTTTTTAATTGAAGTCTAGCTGATGTAAAATGTTATATCAGTTTCAAGTGTACAACATAGTGATTCAACAAGTCTATATGGCATACTATGCCTACCACAAGTAAAACTACCCTTTGTCCCCATAGGTGCTGTTGTAATACCATTGACTATATTTCCTATGCTGTACCTTTCATTCCCATGACTGATTCATTTAGTAACTGCAACCCTGTGTCTCCCACTCCCTTTTCACCCATTTTGCCCAGTCCACTCCCCCAACCCCTCTGGCACTCACCACTTTGTTCTCTGCATTCAGGGATCTGTTTCTGCTTTTTTGTTTGTTCATTTGTTTTGTTTTCTTAGAGTCCACGTATAAGTAGAATCCTATGGTATTTGCTTTTCTTTGTCTGAGTTATTTCACTTAGCATAATATCCTTTGGATCCACCCATATTGTTGCAAATGGCAAGATCTCATTCTTGCTGAGTAATATTTATATATATATATATTTTTTTTTTCTCTATCCACCATCCATTTATCAATGAACACTTAGGTTCCTTCCATAACTGATTTTCCATATCAGGAAAAACTTCATCTTTCAGATCATCTCCAACCACCATAAATAACTTTAAAATGAAGAAAATTTAGGGCACTTGTGTGGCTCAGTTGGTTGGGCAACTGCCTTCGGCTCAGGTCGTGATCCAGGAGTACTGGGGTCAAGTCCTGCATAGGGTTCCCTGCTCGGCAGAGAGTCTGTTTCTCCCTCTGGCCCTCTGCCTTCTCATGCTCTCTCTCTCTCTCTCTCATTCTTTCTCTCAAATAAATAAATAAAAATCTTCAAAAAATTTTTTAAAAATTCATAAAATGAAGAAAAGTGGAGACAAACCAAGTCACTTATTAGTGATGTTTGTGAAAACACAGTCAAAGTAGTCTGGTCTCTAATTTTGAATCAAAAATGTTATCAAAAGTCACATTTTTCTAAACTAGTTAAGTAGACAATGACCTCCTTGATCTGTAATTACTTTGAAAACATAACAATCTGCTGTTTATTTTTTAATATTTAAAACTTGAAACAAGCCAAATATAGTTTTTAAATTGGTTTTACTTCTCTTACAATTACCATAGTATGAAATCCCTCAAGTGTACTTTAGATATATAACAAATATTTTTAGATATAGTTTTTCCTTGTACACAGAGCCCTCACCAATGTATTGGCATAACTAAATAGTTTACTTCACTTTCAGAATATAAACCGAGAATTTATAGATTCTCAACTGGAAAAACCTGCACATCTATTTGAAGTCTGTTTAGGCTGAGGTGCTAGAAAATTGACAATCACCTTAGGTCCACTGGAAATATGAGGCAAAGGTGATGTTCATCAAGGTAGCAAGTCATTCTTAACTATATTCAATAGCAGGGACACAAGTAAAGACATTCAACTCCTTCACACCTGTGGAGGACTGCATTTTGTAGCATTCTTAATATGGGTTTGCTGCATCATTTGGGAGTATTCAACCCAGCTATAGAAGTCAGGAAAAAATGGAATGGACGAAACTCAGAATAAATGGCAAAGAATAAGTCAGTAAAGCATATTAAAGGTAGACTGAATAAAAGGAATATATGGTGTTTGATATAGGTAATAACAATGAGACAATTAAGTTTTATGTTTAGATAGGAAGGGATGAACAAACTAAGAGACCCTTAAATATTCATACACTATGGCTCACCCCACCTTAAATGGACAACTGTGGTATCTTGGGTGCAGTTACTCATTCGTTCCCCAAAAGCTAGAGCTGCACAATGAGGCCAGATGCTGGCCAGCATCCTTGGTCTTGCATGCCTCTGGGAGAAAAGTGTGCACTGACTTAAGGCAACTTTCACCTGTCTGGCCCCTTTGTTTTACTTCCTATATTAGTTTCCGGTGGCCATAACAAATTGCCACAAACGTAGTGGCTCAAAACAACACACATTTATTATCTTACAGTACTGTAGGCTAGAAGTCTGGCGTGAATTTCACTGGGGAAAAATCAAGATGTCAGCTGGGCTGCATTCCTTTTGAAGGCTCCAGAGGAAAATCCATCTCCATGCCTGTTCTAGCTTCTAAAGGCCACTTGCATTCCCTAGCTAGTGGTTCCTTTATTTATCTCTTCAAAGTCAGCCACAAATATCACATCTTTCTGACCCTAAATTCATCCTCACATGTGTCCCTGACTGTAGCCAGGAAATGTCCTCCAATATTTAAGTGTACATGAGATTGGGTTAATTTCATCTAGATAGTCCAGAATGATCTCCCCACCTCAAGGCCCTTAACACAATCACATCTGCAAAATCTCTTTGGCCAAGTAAGGCAACATACTGGCAGGTCCCAGGGATCAGAGCATGAACATCTTTGGGGGGTGTTCTGGCTGCCACACCTGGTTCTCCTAACCACACTATGAGCAGGGAAGACCAGAGCACGTGAACATGGCATCACCCAGGACTTGGGTAGGATGGGCCTTCCATCTGCTTGCTCCCTATCATAAGCATGCCCATCTCTTCCATCCCCTTTCCTTTACTATTGCTATATAGTTGAAATTTATTTAATGAAATTTGTGATTCCAACATCTTCATTTAGTCTTTGTTTCATGAGCTCTGCAATGATCTGTCTGAGAGTCTACCTAGAGGCTACCCCTGAATCAAGGTAATTCCCCAAAACAACAGGATTTTAGTCTCAGCTGGTCCCCAGAGGAATCTTCCTAAACCCCACAACCTCATATATGTAGTATAATCAGGATTAATTGCAAATGAGAAAATAAATTATTGGTTATTTATCTCTCCTGGAATAAAACAAGTCTATTTCTAAAAGAATAAAAGACCAAATCAGTCAAAAATAAACTTAGAGAGCTGAGGAAGTAGTAGTTATAAAAAGGGAAATGCTTTAATTCAGTAGAAACTGGAAACCAGAAGCAGAATGCTTCTTGGATTGCCAGGAATGATAACTTTAATTTACGCCCGGAGAAGAAACTGAAGTTCAAAGAGGGAGGCAGTTTGTGGTAGACAAGAAAGGCCAAGCTCAAAGCAGGAATAGTTTAGAACTAGAAAAATAATTCTGACTTTTTAGTAGTGCAGGCCAAAAAAACCCGATTTAAGGCATATTATGGGCCTGAATGATGAGATAAAGTTCTTTGTGTTCCAGGTTTTTAGTCTTATTTTTTTTTAAGTTGGACCCTGTCTCTATTTTTGGCACCCGTTCTTTGTCTATCTACGTTAGTTCAACAAACATTTCCTTGGCACCTGTTACATGTAAAGCATTGTGTGCTAAGTTGCTTCAGCCAGGCTTTAAACCAACAACAGCAGCATTTAAAGTCTCACATGATATGGCTCCTGCCAACCCCTCCACTTTTCACATCAACCTCCCCCTTCCTCAACCATGGTGTCTCCTTCCTGCTGTTCAAACACCCCAAGTTATTTCCACTCATCAAGTCTTTACTGTTGCTTCTTCCAGAATGTTCTTTTTAGATTATTTTCCAGTTAGCTATTCCCCAGGTTAGGTATCTACTCGTATATCACCTCAGAGACGTTCTTTCCGGTCACCTCATCTGGAGGACCATCCCCCCTCTCAGCGAAGCAATGCTCTGCGGCATTACTTCTTCCTTAGCGCCTATCATGATTTGCAATTACTCTGTTTGTTTACTTGGAATTTTGAAATCTGTTTCTTTGTTTCTATTTATTAGAGTGCAAACTCCACAAGACAGGGATTGTGCCTGTGTAGCCCTCTGTGTTTAGGACATTTTAGGTCAAATTTGAATGACTAAATGAATGGATAGATGAATGAACATAAAGGTGAATTATATTATGTATTCTGATACCATGGTAGAATTTATAATTTGACTTATTTATGATATATGTACAAAACAAAAACTTGTCATTTCTAATAGTCTACATTCGTGGTTCCCAAACTGTGTGCCAAAGCATACCGGGGAACCTCACTTAACACATAGAGGTGCTACTGGATATTTTAAATGTCTGAGGAAATTCTAGCACCACTCGACATGTAATAGACACCATGAGAACTGTTAGATCAAGGTGTTTCACAGTTTCAGTGTTAGATCACACTATATTTTAAGATGATGGCCTATCTTCTTGCAACTGGATTATCTACAGTTGCTGTGATGAAAAGCAAGTAGCATGCAAAACTTAGCATGGAATAGGAAATGAAATTGGCAGTATCCAATCCAATTCCAAGATCTGAGAAGTGGTGCAGTGCTCACCAGGAAAGTAATTCAGGTTACTAAAATTTAATTCTCTAGTAGCCATAGGTAAAAAGAAGCAGGTGAAATTCACTTTAATGATATATTTTATTTAACCCAGTCTAAATTATTACTATTTTCACATGCAATCAATATAAAAATATTAAGGTAATGTCTTAAATTCTTTGCGACATCCCAAGTCTTTGATTTAGACCAGCCACACTTCAGGAGCCCCACATCCATCTCTGGCCAGCACTGGTCCACAGCCATAAAATATTCAAGCATGAGACCTGTTCCATCACAAAATTCATATCAGTTATTTTTTTAATCTAAGGAAGAAGAAATTTAGCCAGCTCCTATGTCAAGTAATCAGTCACTGAACACAACTTATAAGGGAAGCTAAGAAGATAAAATATTGTTTGCATTTGTAACAAAATTACAGTCTGTCAGGGTTTTATATTTATTCATCTGATGTAATGGCATTCTTTTAATGAGATAATTTGTTTAGAGCATTTGCACAGTACCTGGCATGAAGTAAATTCTGGAAAATCATTCTGGATAAATAATGAGTAACATTATTAATATCGAAGAGGACATACGAGCTTATCAATATCCATGACTGTGATGAAGAAGAAAGAAAGCAGAAGAATACAAAGTACACATCAGTTGCTTTTTAGACTCTTTCTGGTAGACATTGGCCAAACAATTACATAAGAATCAATTTGTAAATTCAATATAGAAGGTGAGTGGTAAATTAAGCATTTCTTAAGCATTTAAAAACCTTTCAAATTTCTGAGCCTTATTACATTATTCAGTTCTGAGCATCTCAAGTACAAGTCTAAAATATATCTTTACTGTTATGATCAAGACTAATTAGCATTTCAACCAGGTGTTTTTAGGAGTTTGCAATTATCCATACGTCTCTCATTTCTGTTCACTTTAGTAGAAAAAAAAAAAATCTGTGCTAACGTTTTATCTCTACATTCTCTCTTAGGAAATCCTTCTGCTGCCTGTCCGTGTTCCTTCCCACTTAAGGCAGGAATGTGGCAAATGTGACCATCCTTAGCCTGGTTTAAAGCAGAGTTAAGCATTCCTTCAAGCATGAATTAATGCTAACCTTTGTAAGGATGTATTTAACCTCTTAAAAATCCTGCTAGTTTCTGAAATATTCATTGTACTGAAATCAATAAATCACTGAAATCCCCACTGGGAGGGAAACTTCCTGAGGTCTCAAAGGCCAAGCCAGAGTGGAACCAGTAAACATCAGTTTCTCACAGACATGCAATTAGAACATCTGTTTGTGTCTTCTATGCCTATTAAGATGTTTACTCTGTTAATTGTAGGCATAACATGGGTATCCATCCTTATTTTTGTTTTCACTCCCACTGTAGGAATTCAATAACAGAGATTCAACCAGGGCCAGCTACCTTGCTGGTCAATTAGCAACTTGTCTTTTTAAAGAGAATAAAGAAATGAACACGGTCAGAAGCAAATAATGAGTGATGAAAGACAATCGTGAGAAAAAATTGTGAAAGTTGTAGTACAGACAAATGTATTTCACCAGTAAATATTTAAATGGTTCTGAAGTTTCATGTTTGGGTTGATTATATCAAAAAAAGGGACATCTGGGACCCAGGGATAGATTTTGAACTTCTACAAGCATTTTTAATTGTTAAATTAGTTAGCCTTTCCAGCTGTTCTATTAATTTTCCAGCTCAGTTTTTCTGCATGAATGGGTAGAACCTTCTGCTTTTCTTCAATCTCAGACTATTGGGAGAAATAGAAAAAAATACATACCAAAAGAAGTTATTAAAATTATTAATTATTAGTAGATTATTAAGATTTTAAATTTATACTAAATATAGCATTTGTGAACTTATAAAATAAAACCATCTGAAAATTTTGAAGTATTGGGGAAATTTATTTATATAGTTCACAGACTATGTTCTAGGGGTGTCGTAACACCCTTAGGTAATAAGGTAAATATACCTAAGGGTATATTTAGCACACCAAATTTGGGTTTCAGTTATCCATAATATTGCCTAGATGGATAAAATAGTTTAGCAGCATTTAATACAATTTTTATTTTGTATTTACCCAGTAATCTTAACTTGCTCCTGTTCACAAAAATGCTTACGTGATAGTAAATAAATGTCTTTATAAAATCTTAGAAATATATTTGACATTTAATTTACACAATGTCTCTCTGTCAATCATTCTAATACTCTAACAAGGAATAAAAATGTAACCTCAATTTCATCACCTCCATTAATTATTTCTGATGATTCTGAAGAACAACAATCGCCACGAATATTAACAATAAAGTAGCAAGCAATAAGTTGGAGATATTTAGCAACTAATTTTCTCACCGTATCCAACACTGTCCCTGACATGTATCAGGTGGTTAAGGAGTGTATTTCTATGCCACTCACAAAAGAGGAAATTAAGAAGAACCTAATACTCACCTGAAATTGAATTCAAGATGGACTTCATACCCACTATTTAAGTTGAAATCTCTGAACTTCCTCAAAGGTAAGCACAGCCAAAGTAAAAACTCATTTGCTGAGCATTCTGCCCACAAAGATATTTTTCAAACATCTGGAAACACTCTTTTGCCTCTCCTCTAAAGCCTTAAGAACTCCACATTGCTGAAGCTTGAGGAAGAAATTTTACTTCAGTGACTGTGGAACAGATATTCTCCACATTGGAACTATATCTAGGCAGGGCTTTTCCAGCTCATAGAACGCCCTGGGCTGTTCATGGCTAGGAGGTATATTTTTAACAAGGTTTGTGGAAACCCCCCTTAGCACACTTACCTTAGCTCTCATCATCCGTTGTCAGCAGCTTCCACACAGCTTCATAGCCCTTTATCTACTCGTTGTCACTGAACTCAGGGGGCCTCGGTGCCTTCAAGACTCACGTTGATCTTTTGTCCTTATTGATAGACATGTATTCTGTGTTTAAGTTAAACCAGGAAGTAACTCCTGCAGGGATTGGACCTATACTAGAGTGATTTCTACACTCCCGTGTTGTCCTCATCTCAAACACAGATGGGGATGAAAGAAAACCATTTGTATATATGGGTTTTGTTCATGTTATGGCATTTAACAATTATGAAAACAGAAAAGGAGTACACATAGCCTATGATTCCAATACTCGTAGTCCCAGCCATGATGCCATCCAGCCTCTTCACCATAAAAAACTCAACACCTGATCTAAATACCCACGAAGGAGTGTTTTTTTGGAACTCTGAGTAGAAAAAAAGTGAGGTTTTTCTAAACAACGGATTCATCCCAAGAATGTTGTGAAAAAACTTCCACAACAATTCCTGTGGTTTTTCAAAACCTGGCATGTGGACTTTAGGAAAAATATATGCAGTGTTTTAGTGAAGTCTATAATTTGGTTTTATGTTAAAAATGAATATGCATACATTTATATGATTCTGAGATATGAATCAGACTTAGTGGAGCAGATTTTTCTTGATGCGAATCTGCGAGTAAAGCTGCATACTTCAGAGAACACACCACGCTATACAGACAGCTGTGTGACTGAGTTGTATGTTATATAGCCAAGTCAATTTATCATGCAAATTGACCAGATTTCCTGCAGGCTAACCCAGTATGGTCTTGATAACTTAAATAAAGATAAAACGTGTCATAATTCACATTACTGTAACCTAGATTTAACCAAAACTCAGCAATCTTGAAAGCAGTCATTTCTGTAATGATCATTACATCAGAGTTGAGTACCAAGGTAATCATTTATTAAATGAGTCACAAAATCTCTCTAACTGTCTCTGACACGTGTGGGGCTAAGGTCTAAGAAATTCACCAAAGTCAACAACAACAATAAAAAATGGGAGTGGGGAGAAGGACAGTGTCATTTATTTTCTAAACTTTGTGCTTCTTATAAAACAAACAGCTAGACCAAATTTCTTTCATCACAGAATAACAAAATGTCAGGATTGAAAGGAAAAAAAATTGCATCTAGTCAGGGACATAACTTAAAACAACAACAATGTCGGCTTTGAAGGATTTTGTGTAAATCTGACAATCATCCACAAGAAGAAGCTCCAGTCAGAATGCAAACTTGTAGGTCAGATTTTCTCTCAAGTATTCTCTGCACATTTTTACACCCTTGAGAGCATTGTGTATACCTGTAGTGCACAGTGGCCTGGACACAGCTTTTCTGCTGCCTACCTGGTCACAAAATTACATTCTCTGTTTATTTTCCAGTCTCCTAAATTACACCATAAGAACCTTAAAGACCAAATCTGTATATCTTATTTCCTCTCTGTTGCTAACATCTAGTATACAGCTTTTGTTCTATAAATAGTTCTTTTTAAGATTTTATTTATTTATATGGGAGAGAGAGAGTGAGCAGGGGAAGGGGGCAGAGCAAGAGGGAGAAGCAGGCTCTCTGCTGAGCAGGGAGCCTGCCATGGAGCTCAATCCTGGGACTCCAGGATCATGACCTGAGCCAAAGGCAGACCTTAACCAACCGAGTCACCCAGATGCCCTAAACTGTTTTTGAATTATATGAAATCCAACAAGGTATCTTTAAGCACATGGGAAATCTGTTTCACTTTGTTTCTTGTATTACACATTTATACACACGTGTGTGTGTGTGTGTGTGTGTAAATTATACCTATATACTTTGGTATACTGTATTCATTATATATAATGATATATAACTACATATATATATATATATATCATTATATATCAATTGTATATGTGCATATTAAACTGCTCTGTCATTAAACTCTCGAGTTTTCATTCTTAAATAGTGTGGTTTGGAGTGAAGACACTGTTCCAAATTATTGACAAACACTTTAGTATTGAATATGGTCAGACATAAAAGTTCATAATTTACATTCCAGAGCCAAAATCAAAAATTATTTCCCAGGACTCCTCTGCCTTCTCAGCTACCCTCCCGCCGTATATGGGGAGGCCCCCAAGGCACTCAAGAACTGCCTGGGAAGGAGCTCTCGCTATATTTTTGCAGTGATGGAAGGTCAAGGAACAATTTTTTTTTTAAAAAAGGTAAACAGAATAGAAAGGCAAGCATGTACGTTCTCCTTAAAAATAAAAACTGAATTATAGGGCCAAATGAGCCAGAGTTTGAATAGAATGTGAGATGGGCAGTCAGCTCTTGTATTAACCCTCATTCAATTTTGAAGGACATGGAATAGTATCATTTAAGATTACAAACTGGCTAAAGGGAAATCACTGCCTCCTTGTCCTGCCTGAGTTGTATTTGCTAGAATTCTGGAGAGCAATCTGTGTTCTCACAACTTGCTGACGCGATGTAAAATACTGTTTGATATAACTGATAATGAGTGTCTGCACTCAAGTCTTCCAGAGTCACTTCCCTCTTGCAGTCTAAACAGAGCTCAGTCATAAATATTTAACTAAAAAGAATTAATTACATAGGCGATTTCATATTTTTTTCTCAGTGATGTCTTTATCTTTATCCTGTTTCTTTTCTTGATACACTGTACTAGTCCATAACCAAGATGAAGCACGCTACTTTACAACCAAAAGGCCTTCCCCTCAGGGCTTCAAAGTACAGCACACTGTCACTGCCCATAGTGATTGGCTCTCCACAGTCATCAAACATAAAGGAAGGCCAGGGCCATTTTCCTTTAGTCAAAAGTACCAGTTCCCCTTCGATATGTAATAGTGTCCTGTGGGAAAATAGAAAACAAGAACAAACACTGGCCATTTCAGTAAATATAATATGTTAGAAAGAATATAAGAGATAGAGTTTTGTGCTATGGTAATTTATAGTAGGAATAAAATTTAGTTGAAAATTACTCTTTTCCCCCCTGAAATACATATCTTTCTTTGGTAGCATATATAGCCACTTACCACCATTCCCAAACACTTTTAATGGATTCAAGTCTTCTGATGGAATACTTTATGACAAGGCCACACACACACACACACACACACACAAAACATGATTTCATGCATATAAAAACTTGTTTTTTAACAATTTTAAACAATGAACTTTTCTTTTTTTTTTTACTTAAATTCAAGTTAGGTAACATATAGTGTAGCATTGGTTTCAGGAGCAAAATTTAGCAATTCATCACTTAATTTTACTCAAATAAAAATAGCCACGAGAGGTTTGGTTTTACAGTTAAAGAGGTATGCTTATGTAAAAGATAAAACCAATAAAGAAAACCTCCAAATCTTTAATTACAGCCTCTTCATAACATTGCTGATCATTCTCAAGCTTAGTTTCTGCACTAGAAAGCCACTCTAGATGGCTAACTTTCTGGCAGGATGAAGAAAGTAGCAGTTTTATTGCTCTTTCTCCGTCTAAATCCTCCTCTGACTACTGAGAGATTTCCTTGATGGATTCAAGTGGAAACATTTTTACTGATTCATTTTTATCTTATTTTGTTAGGGAAAGATCAAAACAAAATATGACTTAGGGGCACCAAAATATTAATTATTTAAGCTATTGCTGTGGCAATCACTTGTTCCAATTTTCTGGAGCATTCTTGATTTTAAACAGTCTGTTCATGGGAGCCTGGGTGGCTCAGTTGGTTAAGCAGCTGCCTTCGGCTCAGGTCATGATCCCAGCGTCCTGGGATCGAGTCCCACATCGGGCTTCTTGCTCGGCGGGGAGCCTGCTTCTCCCTCTGCCTCTGCCTGCCACTCCATCTGCCTGTGCTCACTCTCTCTCTCTCCCTCTCTCCCTGACAAATAAATAAATTAAAAAATAATAATAATAATAAAATAAAATAAGCAGTCTGTTCTGTAGTTCCCACAAAGATAGTCCTGATGTTTTACAACGTATATCCCAATTTTGGATTCCAAACAAATGGTCACACAATCGGTCGCTTCCTGATAGTGTTAAAAGCTTCTCTATCACATTTCCAAAACGATAAAGGTAACTTTTTCAATGGCTAAGTAGTTTGTGTACCTAGGTCCTAAAATCTCTAAAAAGAGATTTTAAATAGTTTTTAAAAGATCACTGTCAGGAGAAAAAAAATTCCCCATAGTAGTTTTGCAACCTATCAGAATTTCATTCTGAGAAGATTTGCATTATCAAGTAGTATTTGCATGGCATCCCATCCAAAGAAATGCAGTTGTTGCAGAAAGCAGTATGGGTAATTCACTTGGCCACCCTCAACTTCACAGGCAGGACTGAATCCTCTGAGCGCCAAACGCACAGCAATACCTGAGCACAGGGAAAAGCCAGTGGATGTCAGGAAAGCTATCCCTGCTATCCCATAGCTATCCAACAGAGACTGGGTGTATGGTTAAGGTAACCACATGCTTCATTTCCTAAGGGCCTCCAGGTTCCCTGTGTTAAGAGAAACTAGTGTGTCACTGAGGTGACCTCTGATTAGGAACAGTCAACCATGAAGACCCTGAGAACTGCAGGGAAAATAAGGGGTTGTCATCTAAATGCTTATTATGTAAGAATTACCACAAATACCATCTCAACACCTACTCTGGGAGTCCTTCTTGTGACCTCCAGCAGGCAGAAGACCCACCTGGAAAATCTCTAGGTAACTAACACCTCAATCCTCAGGTTTAATCCATGCTACACTAATCACACTTTTTTCTTTAAAAAAAAAAAGTGTGTGTGTACACGCGTGTGCACTCACACGTACGTGCACGTGAACTTATGTCTGTTTCACTCAATGTCTTTCCCCCAGATTTTATTTTATCATAAAATGACCCAGTCGTTCTATGGGTACTATTTTAATACCTTTTTCTATAACTGGGCAATAATTCTGACTATTCAATAGAATCAGATACTGTATATAACTAAATAATGATGCACAGGAAATCATGGGAAATGCTCCTATCTGGTTACAGTTAAAACTGGCTTATTTAATTTTATTTTGCTTATTTTATTTATATTCACCTACATGAATCAATGGAATTGTTGTCCACTACCCTTCAACACAAAAGCAGGAAGAGTGAAAAGAAAGTCTCTCGGCTCGCCGTCCCATAGATTAGTACATGAAAACCGGATAGAATAAAACAAGGGTATGGTAAAAGCCAGTTAACTCAGAGGTCCGTATCTGATCAAACCTTTAACCTCACTGTTTCCTTTCCTCCACTGAGTATTTATTTTAACTCTGAATTTTAGTCTTTGGCCTTCAGTGCCAGAAATATTCTTACATGTTCAGATAAGGCACTTTCATCCAGTTCCAAAAATGCTGAGGTGAGGGTCAGATCTGAATTCCTGCTTGTCCTGAGGCAAACATCCCCAACTGGACAAGCAGGGAATGGATGTCTTGACCGACATCCCTTCCGCTGACAGGGGGCTGTTAGCTGTCTTGTTTTTTACCTTCACCATCCCCCTTTTCGGAATTTACATAGCAACAGAGATAATAAATGGCTCCTTGATTCTTCCCATTCCCTCCAAAACTAAGCTGAGGACAGAAGGCCCCCAGTGGATTTTTTCAGCTTGACCCTACCTGTGTTTGGCTTTTGCCACCGGACCATGTCAGCATTCCAGGGCCAGGAGAGAATGCCATGTTTGCAGCCCAACAGGAAGAGGAGTAAGCCAGGCGTTGACATCACCTGACAGATGTGTTTCTCAAGTGGGAAATTTTATTCAAGCCTTTTTCATGGAAATCATTGACACAGAAAAGGAATAAAGAAAAAAGAGGGAGAAAGAAAGTCGGTGCCATGATGGGCATGTTTTGCACCCCATAAAAAAGGAATTAAAATGACGCAAGCTCACCTCCCTCTCTTTACACCCCCCTCCCCTTCCTCACTCATCCTTTATGTCTGGAAGTAAATGTTTCTGAAATACTATAGCTACCGGCAGAGCAGCAACACATAATAACATGGTAGCAACACATAAAACTGTCAGTCTTCGGGGAAAATAGATGGTTAGGCTGAGGGGGTAAATGGACTAAATCAATTTGAACACGCATGTTAAGGACTGTGAAAGGGCAGAGTTTAGTGCTGCTAGGCTGGAAAACATTTGTCTCTGTCTTCTTGTATTTCCACAGCACTGGGCAGAATCCACCCACAGGCTTCTCACTTGGCTCCAGTCTGACTCTGTGGCTGATTAATGGCAGCTGGAGGTGTCCAGTAATTTCCTCACCTAATAATAAGCTACAAACCAAAATGGAGGTTCCCTCGGGCCCACAGTTAACATACCTATACTTATGACCAGGAGGTAGCCAATTACCCTGCCTCTGTGCCCACTACTTAGGAAATACATGCTTGAGCAAGGCTAGGGCCATTCTGTTTACCAGGGACCCAGCTTCTGCAGATAACCAGACAGACTGCTCTTGTTACATTATAAATACATACTCCTTTCATTTAGAGAGGGATGCGCTTAGGAAAATCTTCTAGCATTTCCACAAGATGTATTTTTAAATAATTTTTCCTCCAAAAAATGTGGCAGAAAAGATTCAGATGGTGCACTTGGACTAGAGCCTTTTGGGACCTTAAATATCAAATGGCCGTTACCAATATGCCAGGTTGTAATTGCAAAGCCTGAAGCCTAAGCAATCAGTCTAATTCCCTGCTTCCTGAGGCAACCAATAAAGCTGTTTGTGTTCGGACAGCTCTTCCCCTCAGAGGCAATGAGAATCAGTCCACACCACATACTACACAGTGATTATGTGGATTAACTTTGTGATGGCAATTGAGTGGTTAGCCTCAACATTTATACGTATAGTAACACAATTAATTTAAGCTAAGGAATAATACATATTATATACCAAGATGAAAACATATAAGTGTGTGCGCATGTGTGTGTATCTGTGTGTGTATCTACACAAGCACGTTAGTTCCATGTTGCGGCGAGCAAAAGTATAGTGTAGTGGAGACATTACACGGACCTGGATTCAGATTTCATTTCTGCTGCTTAATTGCATAACCTTATGAAATTATTTTAACTCTTGTGAGCTTCTGTTTCCCCGCTTATAAAATGAGAATAATAATATTTATCAGGAATAATGTATGTGAAGTCCCTAGTTCAACATAAGGCACTTAGTAGCAATCTATAATTACTTTCACATGTTAGAGGTGAAATCTAATTTTTTTAAACAGTGGTGAATACACATAAGGTAAAACTCACCACCTTAACCACATCTACTTGCACAGTTAGGTGGCATTAGGCACATTTACATCATTGAGCTTTTATCTGCACCATGGACCCCAGAACTCTTCATCTTCCAAAACTGTTCTGCTCCTCCTGGAAACCAGAATTCTACTTTCTACTGCAAGGTTTTCTGACTACGTTAAGTACCTCATGTAAGTGGACTCATAGTATTTTCCCTCTTGTGACTGGCTTATGTCAATCAGCTTATTGTCCTCAAGGTTCATCCTCATGTTAGCATGTGTCAGGCTCTTCCTTTACAACGCTGAGTGATACTCCATTGAATGTATATACCAGATTTGTGTTCTCTATCTATCTGTCAGGAAACTGACAGAGAAGATAGGCAGATTATATGTGGATGGACGAGGAGACTGAAGGAGAAAAGTATAAAGGAATCATGAAAAGACCAGACAAGCAGAAATAGTAGCAGAATGAACTAAAGATACCAGAACAAAAAATTAAAGTTTTAGAATATATGTGTCAGGAGGCCCTAGGATTGCACAGCCAGGTAAAGGAAGGGCAGATGAGGACATCTCCAAGTTGGTGATAGAATATGTCAGAGAGTCTCATATTGTTCATGTCTGGGTTCAAACTTAGAATTTCCATAATGAATGGAATTTCCATAATGAATCAGTGGTGTGTGATAGCAAACACTAGCTTATCTTACTGTTTTATATGACTTAACATGTGTCATCACCCACCGTGACAGTGGTTTCTAAGCCATGTTCAGTTAACTAGATGTAATCCTTTGTAGATGTCATGGAAGAGGAGAATATATGTATGTCAGTTTTAATAGAAAAATCCTGGGTGCCCGGGTGGCTCAGGTGGTTAAACATCTGACTGTGGCTCAGGTCATGATCCCAGGGGCCTGGGATCAAGTCTTGCATCACGTTCCCTGATCAACAGGGAGTCTTCTCTTCCCTCTCCCTCTGTCCCTCCCCTGGCTTGTGTTTTCTCTCACTCACTCTCTTTCTCTCAAATAAATAAATAAATAAAATCTTTTAAAAAGAAGAAGAATGAGAAGAAGGAGGAGAAGGGGGAGGAGAAGAAGAGGAAGAGGAAAAATCCTAAGTCTTCTCAACTGGTCCCTAAACTCCCAAGAGTAGAAGAGACATTTGGGCAATTGAGGACCTTACTCTGAGCTGGGCCATGCACTAGGGATGACTTGAATGTACTCTCGAGTGAAACACAAGAACTGGGTTGGGAGATTTAAACATGTATACTGGGATTCAAGGGCCTGCCAATGCAGCTTTGTAATGAGGTCTTAGCTTTCCCCGTATCTCCCATTCCCTGACTGGCCTCATAGGATGATCTTGCCCATGGTCAGTTGCTCTCTACCCACGCCAATACTCATGCTTCCCCTACCCTTCTCAAACTGATTTCTTTTACCTAAACTGAGTCTTTGGGCAACCTGTTGCTCCTTTTTTCTATTCACATCCCAATTCTCCCTTTTTATCATTATAAACCAACATATTATTCTTAAAGGTCTAAGTCCAATACCGCCCTACAAGCACATCTATCTTTATCAGAAAACCTGAAAGAAGTTTTTGGGTTTGTTTGGTTTTTTTTTAATTTGTTTATTTTTAGTGTTAAGTGGAAATTTTATATAGAAATAAAATCAGGAAGTAGTTCCAGTGAAAGAGAGTAAAAATCCTTACTAGACCTGTGTTAAAAATAAAAAGATATGGGGCACCTGGGTGGCTCAGTGGGTTAAAGCCTCTGCCTTCAGCTCAGATCATGATCCCAGTGTCCTGGGATTGAGCCCCGCATCGGGCTCTCTGTTCAGCCGGGAGCCTGCTTCCCCCCTTCCCTCTGCCTGCCTCTCTGCCTACTTGTGATCTCTGTCTGTCAAATAAATAAATAAAGTCTTTAAAAAAATAAAAATAAAAAATGAAAAGATAGAAAAGGAAAGTGTGCATGAATATATGTGCATGACTAAGCTAGCTTGCCCTCCTGAGTAACAGTGATACCAGAAGGGGGTGTGTACTGTAAAATGAGGCCTGCTTTTATGCCATTCATGGATTGACAGGATATACTTTGTCCTCTGTTCTATTTTGCTTAAAAACGTGCTGTTTATTCAAGCAAAGGAAAAACAGAATGAAACCTGCAAAGAAAGACAGCCTCAGGAAATAAAGGCCTACTAAAATGATAGGGTTTGCAAAACACAGTCTGCGGGTTTGCAAAGTCTGACGAATTGAGGCACTAACGAGGAGTAAGTTAGGTCTTGGTATACACAACCTCAAGGCAGAGAACCTCATGTAGACACATCCGGTGGGAATGTTTTCTGTTATCTCTCTGATTATTCCCTGGTGATGTTACCATGGCCAAAAATGGCCTGCCAGCTTCTTCCTCCCCAATTTTCCTCTCATCACTATCTTCAACCCCATGCAACAGAGCCCTGCCTTTATCAAGGACTAAGACACTTCTATCCCATTTCTGTCAGCTCATTTACATCGGCTGCTGCTAGGTTCAGGTGTAGGGTTGTATCTGCATAGTCAATGACTTAAGGACTGCTTGCTGATTCTGTAGTGCTAAGTGCTGGGGCAAGTAACATAAACAAACACTTCTAAAATAATAATAAATGTAAAAGAATGGAACTGAGTGACATTATACAAATTGAGCCACATTGATCACAACCAGAAGCAGAGGTAAATATCCTTTCAGGGTGTGCAGGTCAAAGAAAGTCTGAGGAGTTTTCCTTGCCACTGACTGCAGAACACAGAGCTAAAGAAAGAATAGGAGTGATCCAGATTGTGAAGGGAGAGGAGATGCGTACACGCTGGGATTTTAGGGTGAGAAGGTGGCATTTTGCCAGAAAAGAATAAAACACACAGTACTGCACGGTTGAAGGAAGCACACCTTCTCTCTGGACATTGAAATAGAACCAGTATGGCCGAAGGCCAGGGAGCAATCAAGGAAGTGACTAAGTAAGAATTTGAGGTGAGAAAGATGTACAGCATGAAGGCCACTCCAAATTGTGTGGAAAATGTTAAGGATTTTGATCTTTCCCCTAAGCGGGGTGGGAAGCCTCTGAAACATCGGGTAAAGTATTAGTATATCTAAAGTACCTATGCAGATGGAGTCACCATGAACCAGAGTGATGGACGATTGGGATGGTGTGCAACCCTCAAGAAGTTTGCAAAGTAGGTTAGAGATTAAACTAAGGTCCAGAAAAATGACAACTTTAAATAAGAAGACTTGAGTTCAAATCCTATCCTCCCGCTTATTATTATTTTTTTAATTGTTTTATTTTAGAGACAGAGAGTGCAAGTAGAGGTGGGGAGAAGAGAGAGAGAGAGTGGGGAGGGACAGACTCTGTGCTGAATGTGGAGTCTGATTCAGGACTTGATCTTAGGACATTCAGATCACAACCTGAGCTAAAATCAAGAGTCAGTCAATTAACCTACTGAGCCATGCAGGTGCCCCTTAGCACTTTGACCTTGGGAGAATTCATGCACATTTCTTAGTTTCAACTTACTCACTTACTCTTAATGAAGTTGTGAGTCACAAAGGAGGTTGTCTCTTTGATAGCAGCTTATAAACTCCAGTGTTGTAAAAGTGTAGGTAACAATGACTGCTGTGAACGTTGGGAAAATAGTTACGGCAATAATATTAAAACATGTATTAGACAGTTTTTGCTGTGATAACAACTACCCCCCAAATCACAGAGCTAACAATGACAAGCAGCAATTTCTTACTCACCTTACCATGGATGGTATTCCATGCTCTGCCCTCTTTCTGGTAGATACTGCCAACCTATAACTCCCTCGAGTCCACCAATCCCACATGAGGGGCATATCCTCTCTTCAGGTAGATTAACATCTCAGAGCCTTTCCCTAAGTCATAAAGCAACTAAATGTTTAATGAGCAAACAAGAATCACTGCATTCTGAAGTTCTTGACACAATCCATCCCAGATGTCGGGTTTCTTCCCTGGGTCAACTGAGATGATTTCTAGTATCTGAGTTTTCCTGTAGGCTTTTACTTTTCACATTTGTAAGATTTCTCTCATAGGTGAATTCTCTGGTGTCTGTGGATCCCTAATATCTAAGAATTTTATACATTGAATATTTACAGCAGTGGTAAGCATGGGATATTCCTAATGACATCCTGTGCTTTACAATTACAAAATCTCTACAACCGAGAGGCATCCCAGCAATAAATATATTTTTAAAGCAAGAGAGAACAAAGAGAGAAGAAAGCAAAACTGGTGGACAAGAAAGGAAATGGAGAAGAAGCAAATGAAATATACAACTGTATTCACAAAATATTTTTCCCCTTTCCTTAATTGCATGGTATCAAGCCACACCTTCCCCATCCCTCCTCCTGTTTTTCTTATAAGCTTACTTGTTATTAAAAGTAGCTCCTTAGAACCAACAAAATTGTGCTCAGTGGCCTACCTCTGGTACATGGCAAAAACCTAATTTAGTGCTATTGTATTTATTCCAAAAAGCTCAAAGCAGGTTCAAAATTACCTAAAAGCTATTTGCTAGACCTATAGATGAAAAACATATTTGAGTAACATAGGTTAATTTCTTAAAATAAGTTGGCCCCTAGTGCTCATTTTTAATAATTTTCACTACAAGAGCATAAAACTAGCAAATCTGCAATAATCCCACTCAATAAAAGAAAGTTGAATTTAGTACCCCATTGGTACCGTCTGAACAACAACAGTTTTTAAATTCATAAATAAATTCCCAAACCACATGTGACTGGGTACAGTCGTTCATTACAAGAGATTCAATTAACCTTTCAAAACTAAGGGGCCACACGACTTTACCAGGATGTATTATAAAGGAGTATTGCAAAAATTTCACTGATTCTTCCCATAGTCCTTTAAAACTCAGGAGCAAGTTGATTTTCCAGACATTCATGCAAATGTATATTCCATCTTTGCAATGAACTCCTGATCCTTTTCCCTGGTATGAATCACCACAAACCACCTTGACAGAGATACGAAACGCTCATCTTTGGGTACTGCAGGAGGGCAGTTGATGACACTGGAGGTCAAGGTCCTCAAAAGCAGCTGTAATCACTTTTAGCAAACCCAAAACATCTCTGAGTTGGACTTTTAGGAAGAAGGAGCTCCTTTCGGGAGAAGACTATTCCAAAGATCGTTACATGTAAAACTGTTTGAAGGTACAATTTGCTCTCACTAACCACAGTACCGGGTCTGCTGGAGTGTAACCTACCACACTTGGTGACACTTAAACACAAATACACGAACAACTTATTAAATCTCCCACTTTCTGAAAGCAACTTAGGCAAATAGGAATTTTTTAAAATATGAATTCACACAGCAAAGGTTATTACACTAGGATTAAAAGAAAAAACATGACAAGAACTCAATGTACATAGCCCATGGTCCAACCCCTGTCTAGTTCTGTGGTTCCAGCCCGACCCCCCCGCCCACACACACACACAATTCCCACCAGCCACTCAGAACCTGACTTGCTCACACCTTGGCAAGACTCCAGAATTTTCCTTTGTCCTGAAATTCCTCTAAACTGACTTCTCCACCTTAAATCTCAACCCCACCCCCCACTCTCCAAACATATTCCCATATTTCTCTCTTTGGCTAATTTCTCTTTTTCCCTCCAAAATATACAATAGGCTCCCAAATGGCCAAGAATAGATGTGGCATTAAAACAACACCTTCTTAGCCTCTTTGATGGCACACTCATATCCTGCTTTATATCACAGGATTTGGCTTCGCACACTTCATTGGGGTAAATTAACCAATAAATGGGCCTGCTTGCTGGCAAGGACATCCATTAAACTCCCAAGACCCCCTCTAGGACATTTCATTTCATACTAAATATTCCACTCCTAGTACGATATTGACATTCTAGTACTCAAAATTATTGCACTTTTACCATCTAGATTATGTTTCATTTCCAAATAAGTCTCTAATTTCATGGCTTGTGGCATATTTGATTTGTTGCTTAAGCAAACAGTAATCAAAGCCCTCGTCTCCCTATCTCATGAAATTGATAAAATGATATTAATCGAAATTCTTAGAGAAACTAAACAAAAAACCATGTGTAAAAAATCCTCATACATTTGTTTTCAATAAGTAGACAAACGTAAGAAAGTGTTGATAAACGACCAGTAATGTAAAAAATAAAAATGAGTCATTTTTACCCCAGCTTTCCCCTAACAATGATCATTATCAAATTGCAATTTCAATGATATTGTTGCCCTTTTATGTTAGATTCCTTAACAGCAATCATCATCATAATTTTTCCCCCATTAAAAAGATAGTCCCCTAGTTAAAAGCCATACTTGGGAGCAGAACCTAGAAAACTGTGCGACAAGTGGTGTGTCTTAAAGGTAAGAAAGGCGAGTATGCTTGGGTCCTACCCAGAGAGAAAGACACGCTCGTTTCTTTTAAAACCTGTAACTTACTGAAAAGGCGAGCCTGGTTTCGTGACGTTGAACCCTTTATTGAACTTTCTTCACCTTTCAAGTTCTTACACCTCTGAGCGTGTTCTAACCCCTGAACACTATTCCTCTGTTCTGGGATCATGTGTTTCCCATCCTAAAACACAAGAGAACAAAGTTGGAAAAGAAAGAAAAGAGCCTTTCCTCCCCGTCAGAACTCGGGCTTATCTCAGCAGCCTCCTATTTTTAACCAGATTGCAAATGGTATCCGTGATCAAAGGCCGGGAGCCCTGAAGGAACTGGAGCAAACAGCACGCAGCAGAATGCTTCCGGATGATCTATAAGCAGGAAAGGACTTTTGACATGAAAGACAGCTACAACAGCCCAAGAATAGCAATAAACCAGCTGTAAAATGTGTAACGTTGCCCTTGAATGAATGCAAATTATTCCAAATAATTTTTCCTTTTTTCTGCAGCCTCTGGATGCCCCGCTGGGGCATTTAAACAGCCACATGCTCAGTGTACAAAAGCTTCTCTAAATGGGAATATACAGTGTACTAATGGGTTTAGAATGAGGGAACCGAACACATCCACACTTCGGGGTTGATGTCTCCTTTGCTTTTATGAGTTCATTAATGGCAGACTTGTGGATACTAACTAAGCTTCCAGTCAGTCATGTTGAAGGGTCATTTATTGGCTTAGCAAGACTCAATTAACCGTTGAAGTGATTGTTAATTTAAAAGGTAAACGGGCTGTTGAGCCTTCATATGGGATTGTTCATGCAACTGGGATGTATACTTACCTAAAGATGAAGAAGTACAGCCCTTACTTTTAAAAAATTATTTTCTATTAGACAAATATATATTATAGAAATGCTATGACTACTATGATGTTTGTATATATTTTCCACTCTAAGTCATGAGAATAGTATTGTTATGTATTTCATATTTGCACAGTTAAAAACACTTTCATATATATGGTTTCATTTAATTCACAGAAAAAGCTCTCCAAAATATTAATATTCTCCCAATACTCTTTTTGAATAAATTTGAATAAAACAAAATGTTCTCTCTCAATAAGGATACCTGTCTTAATCAATTATCTTAATTTTATATTTAAACTAAAAATAGTAGAATAAAAATAAACTCTTACTACTTCATTATTTTCAAAATCTTAGTAGCAAATATATTGAGTAGTTTAGTAAACAATATGTTTACAATTAAAAGATACATTTTATGTCACAAGAGAAAAATATAAAAATAATTTGGCAATTTACTAATAAAAATTAAGGCAGAAAGATTTATTTAAAAATCAAATAATCAAAAACATATTTAGTTATTTAGATACATATATGCTTTATTTGATAAGTAAATATTTTGCCTTGATATTAATTTTAAATAAAATATTTATGACTCAAAAAATATAAATTATATTCAGGTTATAACTAATCAATAGGGTATGAAACCAAACTTTTCTACAAAGAATATCTTCCAACAGTAAATTATTTACTTATGTATTAAGTCTATATTTCCACATTTGTCTAAAAATAATATAATTAATACAGTTTTTTCTTGTTCTCCCTGGAATAAACATTCCAGCAAAACCATCTATATATATTGTATAACCAAGGAGGCAAGATATTGCTCTGCCTAAATATCAAAAATCATTTTTGAACTTAATGTTTTAAAGTTAACAAAGCACAGAAAAGAACATTTTTCTGCTGTTGTACCCAGTATAAAAACATTTGTATTTAGAAGCATTTCATTGGAGACTTCTCATAGGGTCAATTATTACATATTCGTTTCTAAGCGCTTTTCTATTAAAATAGCCAAGTCATCAAAACTAATTCCTTTTCAAATCATAGTAAAATTGTACTTTTCAAAATCAGTACTTATTTGTGTAATGTCTTTCAAATCTATAACACTGATTATAAGAGTACAATATGTATTAAAAATCTAATTCCTTCCCCCCAGAGATTTATTTCATATTATACTCTGTTTTTTACTTTTATAATAATAAATATGGACACAATGAGTACACAAAGCCTTACTGTGTTTCATCAGGGAACCAGCTAGAAGACTAACACAATTGCCCTGATTTTAAACCATGTTTTACTTAAAACTAATTTTTCGTCAGTGTTAGAGGTTAATAACACTGTTATTTCCTCTATTACCTGGATTTAATAAAAGCAGTGGGGCATAACATTCTGTAAAGCCAGGCAATAAGAGGAAATAACACAAATGTTAACCTCTAACATAAACGTAATGGTAATTACTCCAGTCTAGTTTTAATATTAATGTCTTTGGTAGTCTCCCAAGTGGCCACAATTAAAAAAAAAAAAAAGGAAAAAAAGAAAAAACCTCTCTCCTCAGTCTTCCAGAAACTACCAAGATCCAAGGTCAAGAGCAAATTATGCCTTCAGTTTATATGCTTAACACATTTTGTGCACCATATCACCCTTTAATATAGAAGCACATTATATTAGAAATAAAACACTGCAATAAAGTATTAAAACTGTAATTATAAATCAGCTAAACTGAAATTACATGTTGCAAATTTAACAACAACAAAAAAAATGTTACAATACAGAAAAGCTGACCCACCTTCTTTTATGTCAAATGTAAAATCAAGTTACACAATAAGGTAAATAAACCTCCAAATTAAATCCTTAAAAAAGAAAAGCATGCAAAACAGTTTTATCTATATCTTTTAAAGAGGCACTTGTGAAATTTCCATTGTTTGGTTTGTTTCTATTCTTTGTAAAAATCCATGGTGGCTGTTTTTTTATACATACTTTAGTAATTGTTTCTATTTGATAAGCATCCTTTTCTAATGTTGGCAGGTAAAATTAACTTCAGTTTTATTACTTGTCAACTTTGTCTTCCGCGGCACCAAGAAATGTCAGCAGCCTCCTTGGAAACTCCTTGTCAGCAAATTGAAGATTAATTTCTATTAATTATCGAAGATCCTGGAGCCCCTGCAGTGTGTTTCACTGAGAATCAAATTGCAGATTTGACTCTTGCAATTCTGCTAGGCCCCTCAGCATTTTGTAGGTTCACCAAAGTAAAAACGTTCCAAGCTTTCATCTTTCAAACACCACCACTCACTACAAATTTCAACTACTATTTCCTGTCATCTTTTCACATTCAGTTTACAAAAGCAAAAATGTGCCTCCTGACTGTTGGTGACAGGGGCTTGTCAGAATCCTTTCTTCATAATGAATTCCTGTGCACATGGATCTTGTCATTCATTTCTTGTGTTCTTCAAAGCATGGTTCCCAAAAATACTTACTGATTGATATTCATGCATAGTAGAATTAGAAAGGAAATTCTTTGTTCAATCTGACATAGCCCAGCCCTACCATATAGTTCTCATCGTGTACCAGAAATCTAATTCCCGATGGCCCCTTGTTAAATAGATTGTGAATATCAAAGCCTAAACACTGAATTTATCTGGTCCTCTGACAATTGGCAGGTAAAGTAGGAACAACATTGATAAGTAGTCCTTTAAAAGAAAATTCCAGGGGCACCTGGGTGGCTCAGTGGGTTAAGCCTCTGCCTTCAGCTCAGGTCATGATCTCAGGGTCCTGGGATCGAGCCCCACATCGGGCTCTCTGCTCAGCAGAGAGCCTGCCTCCCTGCTCTCTCTTTCTGCCTGGCTCTCTGCTACTTGTGATCTCTCTCTCTATCAAATAAATAAACAAAATATTAAAAAAAAAAAGAAAATTCCAGTTAGCACAACAAATATAATTATGATGACAGCGTCATCTAAAAAGTACGTATCAGCTTTGCTTTGAAGAGTTTGCAATTTTTAGCACTCCACAAAACACTGGGAAGGGAGTACTTCAAATGGACCCAAAGGAAGTTTTAGAAAGGGAAATTTAATATTTGACTGATGAGAAAAATCATCAGTGGCCCAGAGCCTTGAACTAGGTCACTTAAACAGACAGAAAACCTTCCTCAGGTGTGGTCCCGTAGTTGTGTATTTACACTGGCTTCGGTGTTGAGTGGAGCCCTCCATGATCCTGAAAACTGCCAAAAACTCCTAGTTACCTATAAGGATAACCCCTGGTGCACTCTGTCCACACCAAGATCTTCTAAGACTTTTGCTCCATGCTGCAGCAGGTAGAATAACATTTGAGATCAATACTTTGGGGGGGTACAGGGAGCAACAATAGAAGCACAAATGGATATTGGCTAAGGGAAGCGAAGCTGACTGTTTAGAAAGAATGGGCTGCATTGCCATCCAGCTGGACCACTTACCAGCTGCATTACCAGCTAACTATTTAATCTCTCAAAGTTTCCCCACCCATAAAATTGGGATTAAAACAGTATCTAGCTCATAAAGTCAATAAAATAATCTCTGCAAAGCAATGATCGAGACCCAGTATTCATACTCGTGCCTTATTCCTGCTCATGCTCACTAAAAACTACCAAGGAAAAAGATCGTAATATAAAATGCACATACAAAGTTGCACATTAATCTTTTACTATGCAAACCAAGAATTCAAGATAAGTTACTTGATTTGGGGAGATTCTGAAGAGCACGTGCTGACATCAGAAAAGTATGAAAGAGAGTCTCCAGAGACCAAAGCCATTCCTCCCCTCACAAAGCAAATGCTAATTTTCCTAATGAACTATCCATAACTAGGTCTGTGAAGAAAAAGTAACAACTTATAGGTTCCTCATAATTTTTTCTAGATGGAAAAAAAGTCACGCTTTTTATATCTATTATAAGATATTCCACTCTGTATGTATACTTGACATTATAATGAAACCATCAAAATAAAACAAAGACAATTAATACACAGTCTGTACAGCTGAAGAGTACAGAGTCTCATGGAAGAAAAAGCACCTGCATAAAGAATCGGAATGTTAACTGATGAATGCTATAACAAAGATGTTTTGAAACTTCTAGAGTACAGAGTCCAAGGTATGAAGAGGAATACATAGTTGAGTGCAATAGTCCCTGGATCCAGAAAGATGATTTAGGCCAGAAGAAAAAAATATTTTTTTAATTTCCTGAATGAGAATTTGTATGCAGACTTTCATATACGGGTTCAAAAATTTTAGCAAATATATGGCTGACAGCGCCATGACAATAATTACCCATATGATAGGGAAAAACTGGCCTATACATTCCCCCACCGCCATGATTATTTAGGAATCTGGAAAGAATTTGCAAAGGAAAGATTAACGCTTTGCTGCCTCCATACAGTTTAAAAACAGCTTAGAGAAGGGATAGTTTTTATTCAGCTTTGTATCCTTGGGACCTAAAACAAAACCTAGACCACTTAAAGAGCTGGTCTCTTGGTGAGAAACTAGAATTTCCCCGGTCTTATGGCATGTCCTCTACAATCCCGGAGTTAATCCTTGCCAGTCAGAACTACCTCTGGCCTTTGGAGAACATTGTTTTAGGACTACTTTCCTTCTCTGAGATCAAGGTATCCTAACCACAGTTCATGGCTTTTTTTTTTTTTTTTTAGATTTTATTTATTCATTTGAGACAGAGAAAGAGAGAGAGAGAGAGAGAGCAAGCAGGGGGAGCGGCAGAGGGACCAGAAGCAGAAGACTCCCCACTGAGCAAAGAGCCTGATGGGGGTTCAATCCCAGGACCTGGAGATCATGACCTGAGGCAAAGGCAGACTGCTTAACCATCTGAGCCACCCAGGTGCCTCATTTTATGGCTTTTTTTATGAATAAAATAGTCCCTACCCCTGTTGGTCCCTCATTTTTTGGTAAAACTTAGTAATTTTGAGAAATGGGATTTTTTTCCCAAAATTGACATCCATTTTCTTACTGTCTTATGAGGATATGGTGATGGTTTATCCCACTAAATTACTTAAATTCAGTTCAGTGCTGAATCCAATGTTACAGAAACATTTTAATTTTTATTACTCAAGCTACAGAAATCAAGAGGCATTGATACTAAGATGTTAGGATATTAAGATATTATGGAGAAGAAGATAGGCAAGACACAACACCAGCCGAGGGGGCCTGTAATCAGGATGCAACTGACTCTGGAAAGCTGTCTAACTAAAACAGTACAGGAGATTATCATGGAGAAATCAATCGTCAATGGTATGCTATGCATTTCAGGATAAGAGCCTGTCTAACCCTGGGAAACTTTAAGTTCAGAAAGATCAAAGTCATTGTAGGTTTCACTCATTGTTTTAAGTATTTGGTTGCATGCTTAGAAATCTGCTCTAGGACCTCAATCCTAGAGCCAGTTCAGATGTCTAGAGTAAGTCAGAATTTTGCAGCCTAAAACAGTCCTGCAATCAGAGGCCAGTCTTTTTTCAAACCTCTATCTCCCAGGCTGGCTGGCAATCAACTGGAATCCAAAGGAAATAGACTAAAGGCTAATTAAGGCTACTAATAACAGTAGGTGTTTATATGCTTAGCTTAAAAAAAGGAAGGGGCGATTGGAGACTAAAGATCAAGTGGAACATTTCCATAAGAGTAATGTATAACCAAAAGTTGTATTAACTCTAGACAGAAGCTTTGGCAAATATTAACATCTAACTTAAAAAAAAAAAAATTATCAGGGCACCTGGGTGGCTCAGTCAGTTAAGCATCCGACTCTCAGTTTTGGCTCAGATCATGATCTCAGGGGCCTGCGATGAGCCCCACATCGAGGTCCCAGCTTAAAGAGAGTCTACTTGAGATTCTCTCCCTCTGGCCCTCCCCCGATTTGTGCACTCTCTCTGGCTCTCTCTCTCTCTCTCTAATAAATAAATCTTTTTTAAAAAATTTAGCTACTTGAACTTAAAATCAATTTATCTTCCTAAAATGCATGCAAATTTTTGTTCTATCGAAATATTATCAACAAGAAACCTTTGTGAATCAATAATTTACTAGGAAGAATTAGAGAGGATATTGGCCCAATGGGCTTAGAATTTCAAGTTAAAAGCAAAATGGGTACTTTTAGGAATCCAGAGAAATTGAACTGTTTTTATTACTATGGGTAGGGAAAAGGGATGATATTTTCATTTCCTACTTTTGATTCATTTGAAAAGTCTGTTTAGTAGCAATGCAACTCCCATTCTGAATATATCCATTAAATAGGGCTATCAAAAGTCCTTGCCACCACTGGTATAGGGTCCTTTAAAATGAAATTTAAAGAATGTAGAAAGTGAATTTTCTGATAAATATTGCTCATGGAACAATAGTAGCTCCTCTTGATGTCACTGTCCTGGGCTTTCCCCATGTCACCCAACCAAAGCAAGTAAGTGCTCCCAGGGCTGAACTCACAACAAAAAAATATCATTTTGAGACCTCAAATTTGTATTATTCTTTAACTTTAAAAAACAAAAATAAACAAAATGAAAAAGGAGATTTCCTTATTCATAATTTCTCAGGATGCCCTCAGTACCCCTATGAGGCAAAGAAGATATGTTATTTTACAGAGGAGGGATAGAGAGCACCACAAACTTGCACAACTTGTTTGAAGGTCCCAAACCTAACAAGTAGAAATCTTAGGACTAAAATTGACGTCCTTCAACCTGAAGTCAAAGTAATCTTTCTGCTATCACCAACCACGTGCCATCTTGTTCATATTCTTAATTTCATGAGTAACTGAATTGATTGACTTTCTTTTTTCATAGAATCACTCTGCTATTTCAAACAAATGTCTTGCAAAGTTGGGTAAAGCAAGATAGAGGAAATCTGAAATTATCCTGCATCTGTCTTTGTTACATGTGATAACCAAGGAGAAGAAAACACCGCAGGCCCTACTTCTGCTACCAGTCGTTGAGTATTGGTATGTTATGTCCTTGATGGCCATATTTGATTTTTTTAAGAGACAGAAAATAAACAAAAACTCTATGTACTGTTTCCTCTGTTTGCAAGAACTATGACCTTTGACTCTTATAAATCTACTCAAAGCCAAAGTCTGGAGATTGTGTGTTTCAGGAATGTTCAAAATATATCTTGAGATTTAGAGAGTCGCAAACTTTTCTTGGCTTTTCTCGGTCCATTTTATTTGATAAAACTTAACCCATAAACAATGTGGCTGCACATTCTGTACAAAACATCCATTAGGTTATCTTGCTTTGTACCAAACCAGAGTTTGTTTGCACAAGGAACTAATGAGAGGGGTTACTGAAGGACTCCAGTCTTTACTTTTCTTCCCCTTGGACAAATTGTTTGCAATACTAGCACCAAAGGATGCGGATAAAATTGACATTCTAACACATAATTCGCTTTCAGGGAATCTGACTCCACTGTTAAAATAGAAAAAGATGTTTTCTTTAAAGTGCTTTCTGAGGCTTGATGTTAGAGCAGTGGACATTTCTATTAGTGAACTTGATGTCTGAAGCTTGAATAAGGCAATTTCCTTAAATAACCTTGCTCTTTAAAATGTGGTATTTTAATTAATGCAGTGTGTCATAACTCTCATAACGAATGTATGGTTGGTATTTAAATTTGTTGGAATTAACATAATATATTTTTTGGTCTAGAAACATTTCAAGCCTCAAAATCTAACACTCAAAATATATTTTAAGTATTTCTCACTGAATGAGAACACCGAAGTAGTGTTGCCTACCGGCCCACACAGTATGGATAATAGACAGGCCATTTCTTGTGGCAGTTGTGACTCCTCAAAATAGAGAGAGGGTGTCTTACTCCCACCTTTGGAGAGTCATCCTAAAACCTCACTTGAGAGGCAGCCACTGAGATGTAACCAATGTGGAAAGATCTCTGATGTCCTGTTTCACTAGAACAACAGTTTCCAACACAGAGTTCTTGCATTTCAGAGGCTACAGAAGATGGTTCTTTTATATTAATTTTTAATTTAAAAAGAGAGCAATTGAATCTACTAATATTTAATATCCAGATCGAAACTGATTACAAAATTCTGATTATAGGTCAGAAAAGCTTATGGATTATATTATAGTTAATCCCAGGATTGCATTACATGTAGAAAGTAGAAAAATATTTACAATAATTTGTACTGAAATGAGGAGTTGATATGAAAATCCTAAGTACCATAAAGAGAGCTGGCTTTCTCAGGGAAAAGTCCTCAAAAAAGCTGGAGAATCTGAAGATGAGTTACATGTTTTTCTCTTAGAAAAAAAAAAACTGTTCCAAATTTCTGAACTTTTCTATGATTAAAAATGCCTGCTTAGCAGTATTTGAACACACACGCCCCTTAATATGTCCCAATGTAAAAGAGGCATTTTTAATAAGAAGTGAGAAAATGATTGGTTTGGAAAATAATTCTTGCTATCAAGACAGAATTTTGAAAACAGATGTTTGGCAATGTTTTCATCATTATGCAACTTTGTTACTGAAAACAATTTAACTGTGTCAATTATAAAACACCCATCTGTGTATTTTGAAAATTAAATATTATGTATTTTAGAGAAATATATGATATTTGTTAATTTTGTTAAGGCCTTATTTAGAATTTTTACATCTATGCTTATAAAAGAGATTGGCCTATATGGCACTCCTCTCTCCTCCTCTTCCTCTTTCTCTCTCTCTCAGCCTTTGGTGAGTTGGGGCTCTTCCTTATTCCTCAGTTTTTGAAAGTGGTGTTCCCCAAATAAGTGTTTGAAGGTTTAGGAAAACCTTCACTTAAAAACTGTATGGTTTTGTGCCAGTTTTGTTGGTAAGTTCTTGACTGTTGATTAAGTGACTATAATGGCTTTAAATTAATTAGGTATTTAAAGTTTCCTCAAAATTAATTTTGATAATATACAGTTTTCTAGAAAATCAGCCAGTTCACCTAGGTATTGGTATAAAAGTTCCTTATAGAACTTACCACTTATTTGTAATATTTCTTTTCTAGATGTAGTCATGTTCTTTTTTTTCATATTTTTTATTGCCCTTTTTAAAATCAATTTTGTCAAAGAAACTTCTAAAGAAACAGATTTTAGGTCTGTGTTTCTTAGTTTTAGGCTTAATTTTTATTCTATCTTCTTTATTTTCTGAGTTCACTTTGCTGAGTTTACCTGGCTAGAAAGTTTCTCTTTATCTGAGTTTTTGATGAACTCATGGAACATGAATTTTTACTCTATCTTCTACATTATTATTTGAATTGCAGATGAAACTCCCTACAAACCACTTCAACTGCCTCCCACCAGTTTTGATATGTAGCGTCTCATGGATGCTAGAGTCTGATTTTGATTTTTTTTTTAAAGATTTTATTTATTTATTTGTCAGAGAGGGAGAGAGAGCGAGTGAGCACAGGCAGACAGAGTGGCAGGCAGAGGCAGAGGGAGAAGGAGGCTCCCCGCCAAGCAAGGAGCCTGATGTGGGACTCGATCCCAGGATGCTAGGATCATGACCTGAGCCGAAGGCAGCCGCTTAACCAACTGAGCCACCCAGGCATCCCCTGATTTTGATTTTTAAGTCTTGCACTGTCATGGTTGAAATCACAGAGTTGGAGGTCAAATTGTCTGGCCTTTCGATCTTAGCTCCATCCTTCATCAGATCTGTGCTTGAGTTTCCTCATAACCAAAATAATAATAGCAGTGAAACCTGCCTCTAGGGTTTTATCAAGTATATATACCGCACATGGCACACTACACCAACCATGCTAAGCATCCTACTGAAATTGGCTGATCATCTAAGCATCATCTAAACATCATCATTACTAAATCCATGAAATTACATTGGAGAGTATTGTTTTAAAATTCAAAATATATGGATTATATTTATATATTCAAAATATATTGTTATATAACTTTTTTGCCCATGACCAGACAATATCAGCTTCATTCGCTGATATTTGTTGTGATGGCCAATTTTTGTAGGATTTAATGAGTGTTTAAAAAATAATCTTTTTATTCTGTAATTGTTGGGTGAAGGATTTTGTATACACACATTAGACAAAACATGTTAATTGTTATTTAATTTGTCTGTATATGTAATACAATTTATATGCCTGATACCAATACTTCACAAAATAGTATTAAAATATTCTATGTGGATTTGTTAATTTCTTCTTGAAATTATTTCCATTTTTCCTCATGTGTTTGAGGTTATGTTACTGATTGCACACAGGTTCACACTGCCACATATTCTTGGGAAATAGATTTAGTATTATAAAATGCTCTTCTTTCTCATTAGTAAAGGATTATTGGCTTCAAATCTACTTGGTATGATAGTTATATAGTATTTTTCTAATATATTTTCCATCTGTTTACATTGAACCTTTCTGTGTCATTGTTTTGCTCTATTTCTCACAAATAAGTACACAAATTTTTAAAAATAAACAATAAAAATCTCTTTGCTTTAACTAGTCCTATGGTTAATTAATTTGCATCTATTGTGATATCTTTTATATTTGGATTCCTTTCTACCACTTTGTGTTGCATCATTTTCCTGACATTAAATGAATAGGTTGAATTATCTTTATTCTCTCTTTCCAGTGTTGGAAGTTCTTTCAGTGGAGACCTTTATGTTTTATTTAGTTTTTAAATTCTGGACATATAAATTTAATTATTTGCTTGATGATTCACATGGAAATATGTGGTAAGTGAATGGAGACAAGGGTCATAAACTTAAGAGGGAGGTAAACATTTTAAGCCAGGATTTTCTATTTAAACGAGTTTAGGTTTGGACAGTCACCAGATTGGACCATTTTTTTAGCATTTAAAATAAAAAACTGTGCCAAAATGAAAAAAAAATGATTTATTAAAACTGGTTTCCAGAAATTGTCCATGTAATTTTTTAAAACACAATTCAAGTTTTTCTTTCATATTTTTTTAAATCTCAAGTTTTCTTTGGCAAATTTATCTAAAATATTACATTTTTCACTTTAGAGCTTATTCTTTATATTTATGTAACAAAGTATCCTGGATTGATGTTCAGAAAAATACCTTTCTCTAAATCCTGGTGGTTTATACCTCTTTTTTTAACATGTATAAATATCTTCTAATTAAGTTGTCATTCTAAAATATGTTTTTGAGAAAAATTCATGAATCACACATTTATAAATTCTTATCCTTTCCTCTCTCTCTCCCCTTTGCACCATCTGGATGCAAAATTTAAGAAGTACAAAGGACGACAAGACCATCCAGTACAAAGACTTGGGGTCCTGACATAGTCTAGAAGTCCTTGGTCCCTGAAACTACCTAGGACGACCTCATCAACTTTTTTTTTTTTTAAGATTTTATTTATTTATTTGACAGATAGAGATCCCAAGTAGGCAGAGAGGCAGGCAGAGAGAGAGAGAGGAGGAAGCAGGCTCCCCGCTGAGCAGAGAGCCCGATGTGGGGCTCGATCCCAGGACCCTGGGATCATGACCTGAGCCGAAGGCAAAGGCTTAACCCACTGAGCCACCCAGGCGCCCCGACCTCATCAACTTTTACGTGAGCAAGAAAACTTTGTATTGTGTTAAGCCATTTAAATTGTGAAGACTATTTGCTACAGCAGCTACCATGATCTTAGTGATACAATTCCATATTTATTTTTTAATCCACTGATAATTTGTCTTTTAATTTGATGTATATAAACAGGGATTATTAAACACAATTGAATTAATAAAGACCATGTTTAACTGTCCTAAATATTATATTTGTTCTCTGTTTCATCTCATTTCACTCGTCTTCTGCCTTCTCCACTTTCAAGTGAGCATTTTATATGATTCCATTTTTTATTTTCTTTTACCATAGCAATTATATTTCTTTAAAAATATTTTTAGTGTTGACTTGGAACTTCAAATATGCATTTTTAACAAATCTAAGTCTACCTTCAAATAACTACAACACTTCATATGTACGTAATGCAGGTATCTTACTATAGAGTATTTCCTATTCCTCTTTCCTGTCCTTTTTTCACTCATTCATTCTTTTTAATTTATCAATGCACTATAATAACCCAATATATTGTAACTAGTATTGCTTTCAACAGTTATCTTAAAAATGAAAAAAAAAAACTTCATTTCACCTTGATTTATTACTTCTCCAACACACTTCCTTTCTTCATGTACGTCTGACTTTTTGACCTATATCATATTTATTCTCCCTGAAATACTTCTTTTAACATTTCTTTCAGGACATGTTTGCTGGTGATAATAACGTCTCTCAAACTTGTCTGAGAAAGTGTTCATTTTTTCTTTACTTTTGAAGTATAATCTTACTGGCTATAGAATTATATGTTGGTGTTTTTTTCTTTCAAAACTTTAAATATTTCCCTCCACTTTCTTTCTTTTTTTTTTTTAAGATTTTTTTATTTACCTGTCAGAGAGAGAGAGAAAGAGAGAGAGCAAGCAAGAGGAGCAGCAGGCAGAGGGAAACTCAGGTTTTCTACTGAGCATGGAGCCTGATGTCAGACTCAATCCCAGGACCCTGGGATCATGACCTGAGCCAAAGGCAGAAGCTTAACCTACTGAGCTACCCAGGCATCTCCCTCCACTCTCTTCTTATTTGCATGGTTTCTGATAAGAAGACCACTATAATTCTTATCCTGTTCATCTATATGTAAGGTGTATTTTTTTTCTATGCCTTTTTTCATGATTTTCTCTTTGTCTTTGATTTTCTGAAGCTTAAATATGATATAGCTAGGGGTAGTTCTTAGTTGTTGTTTAGAGGTTGTAATTTAACTTTCTTGATGTTTTCTGAGTGTCCTAGATCTATGGTTTTGTGTCTGTGATTAATTTTGGGAAGTTCTCAACAGTTTTCACTTCATTATTTCTTCTGCACTGTTTTTGCTTTCTTCTCTTTCTAGTGTTCCAATCATGCATATGTTACTTTCTTTTCCTTTCAGTTATCTCAGTTCTCAGATATTTCAGATATTCTGGGGAGTTTTTATGATTTTTTTTCCCCAATAGCTTTCAATTCAGTAAGTTTCTACTGACCCATGTTTAACCTCACTAGCTCTGTCCTTAGGCATGCCTAATCTACTGATGAGCCCCTGAAAGTCCCTTTTCATTTTTGTCTTCAATTTCTAGCATTTCCTTTTGATTCTTTCTTATAGCTTCCATCTCTCTGCTTACAGTACTCATCTGTTGTTTTTTTTTTCTTCAGTGTCTTTAACTTACTAATCATACTTATTTTAAATTATGTTATTTCCAATATCTGTGCCATATCCAAGTTTGATTCTGAGTCTTGTCTTAACTCTTCAGACTGTTTTCTTGCTTTTTGGCATGCTTGCAATTTGTTTGTTTGTTTCTTTTTGTTTGTTTGTTTCAAGTTTTTATTTAAATTCAAGTTAGTTAGCATACAGTATAATATTGGTTTCAGGAGGAGAATTTAGTGATTCATCACTTCCATATAACACCCGCTGCTCATCAAAACAAGCACCTTCCTTAATACCCATAACCTATTTAGCTTTGTAATTTTTTTTTAAAAGCCAGGTATGTTGTACTAGTATTTGCTATAAATGTAGGGGCCACCATATACAGTTTTCTCTAGTCCTCTTATTTTTATCTTACCTGCTGACTTTGAGCTTTCCTAAGTACTCTTCTTCAGAGATAGTCTTCATTTTACAGCTTTTCCCATTCTAATCCACTATCTTTACATTGGAGCCTTGTTGATATGGTGAGAAGGTGTGGGAAAGGGGAAGCATTCTGTAATTTTATGATTACACCTCTGTATTTGGTAAGCCTGGGTCCCTGCCTGGGCTGTGACCTTCACAAGTGCTTCTCCAAGGTATAACTTTTTCCCCCATAAGTGATACCAGAAGGCTAGCTGGAGTGAGAATGCCCTTCGTTCAATTGGGGTGAAGTTCTGGTATTCTTTTGTCTTCAAGCATGTGTCTTTGTTATGGAGAACTCTCTGGGACTATTTTGCAATGATTACTCTTTGCCTGTCTATGCCAAAGCCACAAGAGGATCATTCTTGGATCTTCACCATGAGAATCCGGTAGGATTCCTGGGGTTTAAAGATCATGGGGCCCCATAAAACTGAAACACTTCTGCAAGTTTCCCACTCTCCTGCTAGTTTATAGTCAACCTGCAGCATTTCCTCAAAACTGCCACTTAACTATCCATACCATATTTTGGTACCAGCAGCTTTGGGTAAGTAGATCTCCATTGTGATTCCGGATTTGCCCATCTCACCAAAATTTGTGATGGGAGTTTGACCTGCAAATTTTGTTCTCTGCCAGGTCCAAGAAAGTCATCAATCTTAAGTGTGTTTAGCTTCCTTGTTGTAAGGACAGGAGTGACAACTTCCAAGAACTTTATATGTTGGAATGAAAGTCAGAGGTCCTATTTTTAATTTCTTTTCAAATGATAATTCTTTCCATCCCAGGAACTAATTACTTTTATCCATTACCTATGTGCCAGCCTCACGTGTTTTTAATGTGCCAACGAGTAAGATGACATACAAGACCTTTTCTCTTAATGTGGAACAAAATTACCCACAGAAGTCAAGACTTCGGAGATTCTCTAAAAAAAAACAAACAAAAAGCTGTGTCTAGAAAGCAGGGATGACCATGAACAAAGCACTTGGCCGTGCAAGCCAAAGAAAGAGGATATTGTCTTTTTTTTTTTTTACTTTTTTTTTTTCTAACTGAGCTTAAGATATTCACCTAGACTGATTTATGAGCGTATAAGTAGAAGCAAGAGCAGGGATTGGATTTCCTCAAGCATATTCCTTGTGCCCTTATGTGTTGCCCTTGCCACATTGATTCAGAGCTAAGGGTGTGTCTTAACAAATGCTTAAGGCATGTTCCCGTAATACTTCATTATGTGCCAAGGCACTCATCATCCTTGCAAAGTAGCGGTGTCTGGGCACAAGTTATCATTCTGAAATAATAAAAGCTATTCATTTTATTGACAGTTAAAATGCATGAGAACATTTATGACCAAACTCATATACATTTCTCACCATGAATGTGTGGCATTAATTATTAATCCTGCTCCAGGGAAGGATATGTTTGTATTATGAAGCGTATCTTTGTTTTAAGCTAGAGATGGTTACATTTGGTAGGAAGTTATTATGTTGGTTAATTTGGACTGAGCTCTGATGACATCTTTCTGCAACATCAACATTTTTCTCCATGGGTTTTATTTCAGAATTGTTTGATATTATATTCTATACCAGGATGGTATAAAGTTATGGGTTTTTTTATTTTTTTATTTTTTTTATTTTTTATAAACATATAATGTATTTTTATCCCCAGGGGTACATGTCTGTGAATCGCCAGGTTTACACACTTCACAGCATTAACCATAGTACATACCCTCCCCAATGTTAAAGTTATGTTTAATATTATAAAATATTATAGTTTAGGCATTACTTGACTAGAATGGGATGGGTCAGATTTCATTTGAAAACAAATGTGGCACACAGTAAAAGAAAAAATATAACTTATAATAATCACTACTACCTCATACAAGATAAAATGACCAAGTAATTGTATCAGTAGCATGCCTATAAAGACAATATAATATTAGTATTAACAAAGTGATATTTTCAGCCCTATGCTGGGGTGAAAGACCTTTGATTCTTCCTGTTTTCACAATAGTTTTTAACTGGATATTTTTGTGAGAAGCATTATAATGGCCTTACAGAGTAAACTGATCCCTTCATACTGACTCTTTCCTGGATTAAAAAGGCAACAATCCTGTATTTATAGATCAGATGAGGAACGAACCTACTTTGGAAAGATGCACTCTCAAATTCTCAATCCATACATTAGGATCAATTAAGAAAAAATTTCAACCTTCAGTGCCAGAGCTTGGGAAGTTTAAAATAAAAAAGAAGTTTCAAAGCATTACTTTACTTTATTAGGATCAGTCAAGTAGAAAACAGATATGAAGCTATTAGAATTGGCTGAGGGCACTAATGTTTCCTATCATACATTTTGGGCTTCTTATCTTAGTGCATCCACTTACTAATAAATTACATGTCCTAGACCAAATCTCTGAACAATCTGGGCCTCCTCAGAGAAGACCCCTCCATGTTCTCCTCTCTGAAATGAGTTCTAACAGTATCTCTCACATGGGCAGTGGCAAGAATTATACGAGGTAATGTGCAAAAATAGTTCAGAATAATGTCCAGCATGAAACAAATTTTCAATAGCTATCTCAATACTCAAACTTATCTTTTTTTTTCTTTCCTTCCTTTTAATCCAACTAATAAAACTATTTTCAATGTACTAGTTAAGAAATTAGTATCAAGTTCCCATTGGGGGTGCATTTATTTTAAAATGCCCAGTTAGGGATGCTTGGGTGGCACAGTCAGTTAGGTGGCAGATTCTTGGTTTTGGCTTGGGTCATGATTTTAGGGTCATGAGATCTAGCCCCATATTGGGCTCTGCACTCAGCTGGAGCCTGCTTGGGACTCTCTCTCCCTCTCCTTCTACCCATCCCACACCCGTGTGTGTGTGTGTGTGTGTGTGTGTGTGTGTGCACGCGCGCGCGCGCGTGCATGGGTACAGGCATTGTTCCCTCTCTCTCTCAGATAAATCTTTAAAAAAAAAAAAAACTCAGATACATACATTTTTTTTTTAGTGTTTCGGGGAACACAGTCAGGACAAAACATGGTCTCAGCTGCACGTACTCAAGACTCTATTTCTACCTGACAATTATTTGGAACTCCCAGTAGTCAACATGTGACTCTGCCTGGAGCTTGAAGTTATCAACATGACAGCCTTTTTCATTTACTTTACTTCTTTCCATTCCATCAAGTTGTGCCTGTCCTGTATTCAAATACAGCAATATTCTCTTCTCTGTTTTTAAAGTAGACTTTTAAACTTAGTCTACTTTACTGATAATGAGGTGAGTGTACTTATAAAATACAAAATCCACATTGTGCAAAAAAGAGTAGCACTAAAAATTTCAGTAAGTTTTCCTAGAGCTATCTCCAGATCCACTAATCAGAATGAATACAATGTAAAAACAAAAATTAAAAATTGAAAACTGAATTTTCCATTCCAAATAATGAATTAATACACACTTGAAATATATGATGATTACAAGATAATTGTACATATATTTATTTAAAACATTATTGAGGCACATGTCTGGATCAGTTGGTAGAGCATGAGACTCCTGATCTCAGGGATGTAGGCAAGCCTACACTGGATGTAGAGATTACTTAAAAATAAAATCTTAAATAAATAAAACATAATTAACTGAGTTGTAGTAAAATCCAAAATTATATAAACATTTTCTTACATGACAAAATGCTCAATTGTAAAAAAATTCTTACCTTTGGAGATGGTTTGTAATAATTATAACATAAGCAATTCAAGTCACAGATGGTATTAAATAATCAAATGCAATAGTATTTTCCTTTCAATTTTTAGATTGTTTCAGAAATGGAGGTATTAATTAATTAATATAATTAATTTATATTTCTGAGTGTCTATACTCACATATCATGTTTGAAACTGTCTACCCCTGTTATCATAAAACACCATGTTTGAAACTAGCTGCAACTATTTTGTATCCTAGAAAACCAAAGAATATGTACTCTATAAGACACCAGGGCAGGAAAAGTTATAGTTGCAGAAAATAAAGATATGTGCATTTTTCTCTTTAACAATATTAGAATGTATAGTCTTACTTTTAAAAGATGCCTGCAAACCTCACTGAATTTAGTATATTCATTATCACATCTAGCAGCTTTTAATGAGACAAATTTATAAATAGTAACTATTACTTCTCATATTAATAAGTAATTATACACAGAAAGAAAACTTAAAAGAAGTAGAAATATCTCAACATCCTCTAGTAGGTGACAATATTTGTTCTCTAACATCTGAAGACTTCCAAGTTCTTAGAGAACAATATACCCATTTTATGTCCATCCCAGATTCGACAAGTAGGAGTCAGAGATCTCTGGGAAGGAGACATGAAGATGTGAGAATATCCATCTCTTGATGCCACTGCTAAATTTAGATTCATCATGCTTTTGCCCTGCGGGGACAGAAATGAAGCAACATCTATTTCAAACATTTAATACAATGCTCTTCAGGAAATAGAAGGCCTTCTGTGTAGATGCTAAGCCATGGTGACTCTATTTCTTGCATGAGAGGCTTCTTTTTATGGGTTTGTTTGTTAATAGATGTATTTACCCTTGTCAATTTGAAAGTCTGCAGCACTGAATATAAACTACGAATTTGAAAAAAATAACAATTAAAAAACAAAATAAACAAACTACAAATTTTGAAACCTAGGACAAAAAGTAAGTGTTGGTGGTAGGTGCACTGTGTATCAAAAGTCTTACATATATGTATATTCTTTGATCCAGGAACTCCACATCTGAAAATTTAAGAAAATAATAAAAGCATCCAATTATGTGGATCTTTATTATAGAATATTTACAATGAAGAAAACTTGTTTTCAAAGTGTCCAAAAATTAATGATAAATAAAATGTCCAAAAATATAAGAAATAAAAGACTGTTTTGCAGCCCCAATAAAAATGATACTCTAAACATATTTAGCACATGGAAAATGCCCATTTAATAGTGAAAAAAATGAAGTATAAATAGTAATTTAAATGTGACTCCATTTTTAATGGCAAAGAAGATATGCATAATATAAATATATTTATTTATACAATATGTTTTATATTTTATAATTTCATTATGTATTATATAGTATAAAATTAAATTTTAATTTAATATGTTAAATTAATAAATATATATGTAATAAATATAATAACAAAATAAACATTATGTATAGAAAAAATAGGCTTTCTTTTTGAGGATTGGATTATAGTTGAATTTAATTTTCACTTTTTCCTTATCTACATTTTCTAGTTGTATTCAATTAACATCTATTACTTCTATAATAAAACATTCTAAGTTAGCACTAATAGAAAGTGCAAAAATTAAAGTGCAAAATAGAGAAATCTTCCTCTTGCCCTTTCTCCTGTAACTTAAATAAATTACTTAAATAAATAACTGAAAATATACAATGCAGGGGCACCTGAGTGGATCAGTCAGTTAAATGTCAGCACAGGTCAAGTTCTCAGGTCCTGCTAAGTGGGGAGCCAGCTTCTCCTTCTCCCTCTGCCCTTCCTCTCTGCTTATTCTCACTCTCTCTCTTTCAAATAAATAAATAAAATCTTAAAAAAACATATATATATGATGCAGAGAAAACCAAATTAAGCACATTTAGAATTAAAACTATCAACACTAAGCTAATAAAAGTAAAATTAGAGGAGCGGTCAAGATGGCGGAGAAGTAGCAGCTGAGAAGA
>PISX010015354.1:0-50036 GCA_004024625.1 Mellivora capensis | reverse complement strand
CCACATGCAGAAGAATGAAACTGGACCATTTCCTTACACCATCACAAAAATAGACTTAAAATGGATGAAAGACCTAAACGTGAGATAGGAATCTGTCAAAATCTTAGAAGAAAATATAGGCAGCAACCTGACCTCAGCTGCAACAACTTCTTGCTAGATATGTCTCCAAAGACAAGGGAAACAAAAGCAAAAATGTACTACTGAGACTTCATCAAGATAAAAAGCTTTTGCACAGCAAACAGATGACAAAACTAAGAGGCAACCTATAGAGTGGGAGAAGATATTTGCAAATGTCTTATCAGATAAAGGGCCAGTATCCAAAATCTATAAAGAAACTTATTAAACTCAACACCCAAAAAGCAAAAAATCCAGTCAAGAAATAGGCAGAAGACGCCAACAGACATTACCCCAAAGAAGACATACAAATGGCTAACAGACACAGCATCAGGGAAATACAAATCAAAACCACAGGGGCGCCTGGGTGGCTCAGTGGGTTAAAGCCTCTGCCTTCAGCTCGGGTCAGGATCCCAGGGTCCTGGGATGGAGCCCCACATCAGGCTCTCTGCTCAGCAGGGAGCCTGCTTCCTCCTCTCTCTCTGCCTGCCTCTCTGCCTACCTGTGATCTCTGCCTGTCAAATAAATAAATAAATAGAATCTTTAAAAAAAAAACAAAACCACAATGAGATACCACCTCACACCAGTCAAAATGGCTAAAATTAACAAGTCAGGAACAAAAGATGTTGGTGAAGATGCGGAGAAAGGGGAACCCTCTTACACTGTTAGTAGGAATGCAAACTGGTGCAGCCGCTCTGGAAAACAGTTTGGAGGTTCCTCAGAAAGTTGAAAACAGAGCTAACCCTATGAACCAGCAACTGCATCACTCGGTATTTACCCCAAAGATACAAATGCAGTGATCCAAAGGGGCCAAATACGGAAAGCGTCCAGATGTCTACTGACAGATGAATGGATAAAGATGAGGTATATTACACAGTAATTTTTTTCAAAAAGAATAAAATCTTATCATTTTCAACAACATGGATGGAATTAGAGTATTATGCTAGGCAAAATAAGTCAGTCAGGGAAAGACAAATACATATGATTTCATTCATATGTGGAATTTAAGAAATAAAAGAGATGAATACAGGGGAAGGTAAGGAAAAATAAAATAAGATGAAAATTGACAGGAAGGCAAACTGTAAGAGACAATGAACTCTAGGAAACACACTGAGGGTTGCTGAAGGGGAGGTGGGTGGGGCAATGAGGTAACTGGGGGATGGGCATTAAGGAGGGAAACTGATGGAATGAGCACTGGGTATGTTATATGCAACTGATGAATCACTAAACTCTACCTCTGAAATAAAAAAAATCTGAAATGTGTAACAATGGGGTTTTTTTTTAGCATTTTCAAATTTATACAAAGTGAGATAATGATTACAGATCTATCATAAAATTAAATCAAGGAGATTTTTCTAAATAAATCACACTAGATTTAATAGTTTCTTCACTGATTCTTTGTACTGAGAAAGGGTATTTTCATTGTCCCCTTCATTCTTAAGACTAACAACAGACTTTTTGTACTCTTCAACTTCTTTTGTAGCAAGGAGCTCTTCTTTATTTACTTCCAGATTTTTCTCAGCAGCTTTCATTTGGAGAAGTGTTTCCAGAATATTTTTTTCAGAGGAGCTATTGTTCCATACATACTCTTCCATGTCTGCTTCAGTCTTATCTTTCTCCCATTCTTCAGTTTTCTGAAAGGAAAAAAATGAGTTCTGAAATCTGAGAAATACTATCCAAAAACAAAGTTTTGCTTTTGTTTTAGGGAAAGAGAATCCGCAAAATGTGGAGAGTCCCCGTGGATACTTTGATTTCCCTCCCTTACAGCACTGCTATCCACCTGTGCCAACTGTTTCAGGACCCCACATTCTATGATGTGACTACTCCATTATCACTCACTAATTCTACAGAATTTATCTGGCTTGCAAATTCCACTCACAAAGCAACACTATTTCCCGAAAGATACAGAAAACTCATTTTTTGCAGCTTTCTAATCCCTAAACTCTAACACATCAACACTTCACATTTCTGAGGTTAATAATAAAGAGTTGAGAAAAGACTGTATTTATCTTTGTAACATGCCTGTGGGGATGACAAGGAATACCAATTATTAGAATAAAATACATGTGTAATACATGATTTTTAGTCCTAATGACTTCATATATTCTGGAATTTTATTTTGTTATTATCTTTATTTTCTGTTCCTCTAAGGGAAACAATTTTTGTCCTACTTGTTTTTTCTTTTTTCTTCTTTTAAAGATTTTATTTATTTATTTGACAGAGAGAGACACAGTGAGAGAGGGAACAGAAGCAGGGGGGCGCGGGAGAGAAAGCAGGCTTCCCTCAGAGCAGGGAGCCCGATATGGGGCTCAATCCCAGAACTCTGGGATCATGACCTGAGCTGAAGGCAGACGCTTAACAACTGAACCACCCAGGCTCCCCACTAATATGTTTTTTCTTACAAAAGTTACTACTATGCTATTTTAGGGAACACTGTTAGGTTTTATAGTAATATAATTCAGATTTATGATTTAGATGAAGATGTAACATTCTGTGAAAAATCAAGGAATGCAGCTGATAAATAATAAGCCCTGGTTCAATGAAGTGCTGAATGCCAGCCACATTCTTTCCAAACTAACACATA
This sequence comes from Mellivora capensis, assembly GCA_004024625.1. Taxonomy (NCBI): domain Eukaryota; kingdom Metazoa; phylum Chordata; class Mammalia; order Carnivora; family Mustelidae; genus Mellivora; species Mellivora capensis. The sequence goes on along the minus strand of PISX010015354.1, from coordinate 47,338 downwards.
ACATATTCTGAGCTATATGCTATTATAGAATCATCCAATATTCTTAAAACTTTTGAAGGTGGAAAACCCCGCAAATTATAACATTTCTGAAGTATTAAAAGAAAGACAGGGGACGCCTGGGTGGCTCAGTTGGTTAAGCGGCTGCCTTCGGCTCAGGTCATGATCCCAGCGTCCTGGGATTGAGTCCTACATCGGGCTCCTTGCTCGGCAGGGAGCCTGCTTCTCCCTCTGCCTCTGCCTGCCACTCTGTCTGCCTGTGCTCGCTCTCTCTCTCTCTCTCTGACAAATAAATAAATAAAATCTTTAAAAAAAAAAAAAAAGAAGAAAGGCAGATTTGTAAGGCTGTCAAAAATATTTTATCTCTGAAAACTCCTCTTGAAAAAGACCCCAACTTGAGCAGACAGAGCTCCAAGTCTGTTCAGAATTAAGTGAGTACCAAGGAGACGGTTTCCACTGCTGCCTCCCTCCTGTCCCCAACCTCACTATTAAGAGTCCATGAAAAGAGAAAAAGCACAGGAGGGGCACCTGGGTGGCTCAGTGGGTTAAAGCCTCCACCTTCGGCACAGGTCGTGATCTCAGGGTCCTGGGATCTAGCCTGGCATCGGGCTCTCTGCTCAGCAGGGAGCCTGATTCCTCCTCTCTCTCTCTCTCTCTCTCTCTCTGTCTGCCTCTCTGCCTATTTGTGATCTCTGTCTATCAAATAAATAAAAATTTTTAAAAATCTTAAAAAAAAAAAAGAAAAAGGAAGAGAAGAAGCACAGGAAATGCGTCCTTCAAAGGGTAAAGAGGAGCCCCACCAACTGCAAATAGGCCCTTGGATGTGTCATGGACTTAGCTAACCCCATTCAGGTTACTGAAGGCCAGGAAAGAGTCTCCTCCACCACAGAGAACCACAAGAAAAAGAAATCCTGTTTAAATCCTTCAAACTAAATAACCTTTCCTTCAAGATAAACCAATAGGATGTGGAGTGTTTCCCTGCCCCTCAAATTCCTTAGCCAAAGGGGCTATACTCACAACTCCCTATATACTGTTTGCCCCACCTCTCATCCTGAATTTATGGCTGAGGAAAACATCTCAACTAATGTTCTAGAAACATATTATCTGGTTGAAAATTAACTCTATACTCCTTTTTTAATCTGGCTGTGATTCACCCCACAGGCTTGGCAAAGGGGCGGGGCGGGTGAATAATGTGAAACAACTTCTTGTGTCCTGTGCGTACAAGCCTGTTGCAAATAACTTCTAATGGCCAAACTCTGAATTTTACATTAAAAAGAAAACTGACAAAATCATCCTAACCCTACCTACTTTTTACTGTAATATTTGGGGAAGAAATAAATGTTAGCCCCTTAAAAAAAAATGCCCTAAATTAAATGTTTCTTTGGTCCTTTCTACTCTTAGAAGTGCTTTAAATGCTAAAACAGTGTCATAGTTTCTTCATAATTCTAACTTACAAATGAGTATCCTTAAGATTCCAACAAATACATTATATAAAGAACTACGTAAAAGTCAATCTAACCTCATACTTTTTAAAAAAAAATCCTAATCTACTTCATTCTTGACTGCTAGAAGACAATTAAGAGAAGCAATTAAGAGATGAACAATTTAAAAAATTATAACTTTCACCTAGGTTTATGTGGATTTTTTTCACCTACTCTGAAATAGATACTTAAAGAGGTAACAAAAGTAAATTCACTGTAATCTCCATCATTTCATTTATCTTCTGCTTACGTTTGGTGTACACAATTCTAGACTGCTTTGTCAAAGCATTACATGTGTGCCATACTATTGATTCCCTCGGCCCTCAGGTGGCCAGGTGAGCCTGGAGGAACACAAGCACCCTCTTCCTTCATTGATCTCAGTAAAGACTTTTCTGTGTGTGCAGCGACACAAAAAAGGTTAGGAAATACTGCACTAAGGGATAACAAACATTTACAGGAGAAAATCATTACTGCGTTAAATAGTCAGTGGTAAGTGAAAGTGACTACAATGTGTAGAAGGCATAGTTTCCCACTAATCCTACACAGACACAAAGCAGTGTTAGGCTTCAGCTGCAAGCTAAACAAAACTCATGTTTTCAACAATTCTAATAACTTTAGGATCCAAACTCTGCACAGTTGAATATAAATTCCAAGATAATGATAGTAACAATACCAATAAATTAAATACTTATATGCCACGGACCTTGAATTCTTACATACATTAATTATTTCATACAATTCTTATTAAAACCTACTGGGTTCGATATTAACATCTCTACAGAAAGAAAATTAAGTATTATGGAAGTTAAATAGGGGCCACAGCCACCTGGGAATGTTTCAGATTTCAGAAATTTTTGTATTTTAGAAAATTAATACAGTGCATACACCGTGTATGCAGTCACACTAAATGGGATAAACAAAGGCTATAAATGCTTTCCATCCATTCAAGTCTCATTTTGCCACCAAATAAGTTATGAAAAAACTAGCAATTTCCAAAGCTTTGGGGGTTACAGAGTTAGGGTGTGTATGTGTGTGATTTGCTCAGGATCGAACAGGGAGGTGGTATGACACAATATTTAATATGGGCTTTGGTGTTTTACGGAACTCAGTTTACATCCTAGCTTCATCACTTACTACTGTGACAGACTTGTGTTACAGAAGAAGTGATTCCAAGGGCTGTTCTGTGAATTAAAAGAGGTAAGGAATAAAAATAAAATAAAGTAGGTAAGGAATATCCATGTACTTAGAGCAACTGGCTCAGAGTAAACACTAAATAAATGCTTGCTACTAATAACAACATAACTTATTAAGATGAATGAAAGAGAGTGGGATTCAAATCCTTGTTAGCCTATCTACAAAATATGTTTCTATGTCAAGGGCATCACTACCCCCATCAAACAATAAATAGAAACCTTCAATGTAAATATAAACACATACCAAATTGTTCGAATGTTCTGCAGTTATTCTCACTCACAAAATTGTATCATTATTTTTATAATGTTTAGATAAAATAGTTAAAGAAACAAGAGGTCTTTATTTCTTATCACTGATATAAAGGTAATGTTTTTCGTGATTCTTGTAACTTCATGTCTTCTTGATAAATGCTATCGCTGATTAAATTTTCCCAGTTAATTGCCTATTCTTACTAAGTTATCTCCAGTTTTCCTGCAGTCTCCTTTGGGTATAGGCATTTTATGTCTAATCAGATGTAGATTAGAAAACACAGACACACACACACGCACACAAAATAGCATTCTTGTCAAGAAAAAGAAATTTACTTTTTTGAAGTCCTATGTTAAATGTAAGAAAATATCTTTACAACATCTTTAGGATGTCTCTGTTTTTCAAGCAGGAAAGGGAAAAGCTAATTATTATCAATATATTTACTTTTTGAGGGAAATCTTTTCACGTCATTAATGTATAAGTTTTCACAGATGAGTATCAACCAAATAGAGCTTGTCAGTGAAGAGAGAACAGAACTAACTAAAAGAGATGCTGTTCTATAAATGATATATTGGGAAGCTATTCTAAAACATCTTAATCTTTGTCAATGACATAAAAGCAGTAATACTGTCCATAATACTTGTCACGTTAGAATATTTTTCATTTCTGAGAGGTATAAATATAAAATCCTTGGGGCACCTGGGTGACTCAGTCAGTTAAACACCCAACTCTTGATTTCAACTCAGGTCATGATCGTAGGATCCTGGGATGGAGCCCCCAGTAGGGCTACCTCCTCAACAGGGAGTCTGCTTGGGAATCCTTCTCCTTCTGCCCCTCCCTTGCTCTCACTCTTTCTCTAAAATAAATTTTAAAATCTTAAAAAAAAAAAAAAAGATATCAGAGAGTTACAGAATCAGTGATGACTAGATGAATGTGAATTCCAGGCTGCAAGGATGTGAGGAGGATCCTTCTGAAAATCCTTAGCCATTTTCTTTCCTGAGGGCATTTTCCAATTCTGTACAAGACTGGCACTTGGCACATGCAGGATTCTACTTGGGTATAGAAAAATACTTGAAATTTGAGCTGTTACACAGGGCTTTGTAAAACAGACTGGAACTGAAGAATCCCAAACATGACTGGTTTTAGTTCTGGGGTTACTTATGGAGAAGTTGGGGAATCAGAATCACGCCTCTAAAAAGCACAGTAAAATCCCCCATAATCTCAAAGTGTTTAGGAGACAAAGTCCCACTAGAAGGAGGAGGTGTGTTTTAAATGCCCAACCAATCACCCCCCCCTTTTTTTTAAAGATTTTATTTATTTATTTGACAGACAGAGATCACAAGTAGGCAGAGAAGCAGGCAGAGAGAGAGAAGGGGAAGCCGACTCCCTGCTGAGCAGAGAGCCCGATGTGGGGCTTGATCCCAGGACCCTGGGATCATGACCTGAGCTGAAGGCAGAGGCTTTAACCCACTGAGCCACCCAGGCACCCCCCCACCCCAATCACCCTTTTAAAACGTCTGCCAGATTCTGCTTCAAGGTTAGAGGTTACCAAGATAAGCTCAAAACTTCTGAAGAGTACAAATGACTCTACAGCAGATATAGAAGTTGATTAACCAAGTTCCCAATCAAAAGCCTTGAAGGCTATGCATAAGGAAGAGCTGGACTAAATCTTAAAAAAACCGCAGCCCAGCTCTGGTGTAGCTAAATCATGACTGGACTAAAATGATAAATCCCTGAACCTCTCTGCCTAAAAGAAAAAAAGAGGAAATTCATTCTGATGGATGACAGCAGCTGGAGCATCTATGAGTCTTTTATACATAATGTCTAGCATGCAAGAAAGTTCCTAGGCATTTGAAACATTTGAAAAGAAGAAAAATGTAATTAATAACCAAGGGGAAACAAACAATAGCAGAACTCCAGATGATCCAGATAATGAAGTTAGCAGAGAAGGACAGTAACTAAGAAAAAATATGTTAAAGAAAAAAGAGGAAGAGATAACCAATATGACTTAAATAATGAAAAGTTTCAACACAGAATTTGTATCCATAAAGAAAAAGCAATTAAATGAACACCTGGAATTGAAAAACACAATATCTAAAATCAATAAATTATTGGATGGGATTAATAACAGTCTAGATAGAGCAGAAGTCAGAATTAATGAATGCAAAAACAGACAACACAAAACTACATTGTTATATATATCAGATCTGTACTATGGGATTATAACTATGAGATTCTGAAATCTTTTTATATTTTATGACATAACTCCAAGATTCCCAATGATTCTACTTAACAAGTTCCAACAAATCTTTAGAGGATAACTCTTACTTAACATATTTCTTATAGACTGAATGCTTGGGTCTCCCCCCCGCCCACCCTCAATTCTTGTCGGAATGGATCTCCCAAAGTGGTGGCAATTGGAGGTGGGGTCTTTGGGAGATGCGTAGGTCATGAGGAGGAGCCCTTATGAATGAGATTAACACCCTTATGAAAGAGCTTCCAGAGAAAGCCCCTGCCCCTTCTGCCATGTGAGGACACAGCAAGACGACAGCTGTTTATGAAACAGGAAGCGAGCCCTCACTAGACACCCAATCTGCCAATGCCTTGATCTTAGATATCTCAGCCTTCAGAAAAACAAGAAACAAATTTCTTTTGTTTATAAACAGACCAGTCCGTGGTATTGTGTTATAGCAACCTAAATGGAATAAGACAATGTCTTATACAAATAAAAATCAAAACTTCTTTTTTAAGTTTGCAATAACAAATTTTGGGAAATTTAGTCTGGATCAATTTTCTTAAATAAGTTTATTTAAAAGCCTACAATTTTCACCATCTAAAACATAATTTATAACCTATAAACATAATCTATAACTTCATCTAACCATCTAAAACATAATCTATAACTTCAAACTTAAAGAAATAATAGTGCTAAATTTCGCAAAAATAATCCGATACCAGAGACTTCCTGATGGAAGAGCACAATACTAATTATACAGTAGTTAAAAAAAAAATCAAAATAGAATCCGATGAAGCTATAGATATCCAACTATCAACTTAAAAAACTACAGTAGGGGGCACCTGGGTGGCTCAGTGGGTTCAAGCCTCTGCTTTCGGCTCAGGTCATGATCCCAGGGTCCTGGGATCGAGCCCCACATCGGGCTCTCTGCTCAGCAGGGAGCCTGCTTCCTCCTCTCTCTCCCTGCCTGCCTCTCTTGCCTACTTCTGATCTCTGTCAAATAAATAAATAAAATCTTTAAAAAAAAAAAAACTACAGTATGGTGATACAATCAGCAGAATTCAAATGATGGGAAAGCCCACAGCAAACAAGAGCCCAAGATTTCCTTAACAAATAAATTGCAAGGAAAGAGCTCAACAGACAAAGCTCCCTTTCGGTCCGGTCCGTGACTGCTCCTGCATACTCTTTCAAAAAACATTTCCTGAGAACCTACCATGTGCTAGGCAGTACTGGGAGAAGGAGGATATCTCTAGGCACCCTGGCTAAAAATGAATGTTTTCATATCCAAGTATTTTAGAAAAAGGGTATGTATTTTAGAAAAAGGGTAGAAAAATGCTTGTTCGTATTAGGCATCTGCTGATGAAATTAAAAACAGAAAAAAATTAAAAAATTCCTCATTATTCAAATACAATAATAATGTAGTAGAACAAAATCCAATTTTTTTTTAAAGATTTTATTTATTTATTTGACAGACAGAGATCACAAGTAGGCAGAGAGGCAAGCAGATAGAGAAGCAGGCTCCCCATTGAGCAAGGAGCCCGATGCGGGGCTCGATCCCAGGACGCTGAGATCATGACCTAAGCCGAAGGCAGAGGCTTTAACCCACTGAGCCACCCAGGCGCCCCCAAAATCCAATTTATAAGCTAATTCTTTTCTTTTTTTTTCTAATTCTTTCTTTCTTTTTCTAGAGAGGGCATGTGCTAGCAGGGGGAGGAGCAGAGGAAGAGGGACAAGCCCACTTAGTGCTGTGCATGGAGCCCAACTGGTGGCTCGATCCAATGACCCTGAGATCATGACCTGAGCCAAAAATCAAGAGTCCAACACTCAATCGACTGAGCCACCCAGGCACCCCTAGGTTAATCATTTTCTATGAGGCTAAATACATTTTGTTTTTGCCATTTAAAGGAGTCTATTACAGAAAATTTCAAAGAAAATAGTTTTAAAGGATGTAATATGATGTTTTCCCTGACAGCAAAGAGAAGTGTCACCTTCATTGTACCACCATCCAAGAATATAGAACTGCCTACTGCCTAACACATCAAGTCAAAAAAGTCTGTATCACGGACCAATTTTTTTGCCCTTATTCTTTTTTTTTTTTTAATGATCTTATTTATTTATTTGAGAGAGAGAGCAAGTAAGAGAGAGCATGAGAGGGTAGAAGGTCAGAGGGAGAAGCAGTCTCCCGAGGAGCTGGGAGCCCAATGTGGGACTCGATCCTGGTACTCCAGGATCATGACCTGAGCTGAAGGCAGTCACTCAACCAACTGATACTAGATACATATACAAAAACCATCTTAAAAGAGATATACCAGCCTTCTGTGTAGTTTCTTTATTAAGAAGACTCAAAGATTGGGGAAATTATTCACAATCAGAACTTACATCAGACTCCCCTGTGGAGACTTTAAAATGAAACCTTCCTGAGTTTCACCACTAGAGATTTTAATTATGTAGAGTTCATGGATCTGTAGTTTAAAAAAGGCTTCCCAGGTAAGTCTAATGCAACTGCTAGCTGAAAACAGGTTAGGGGGATAAATTTTCTTTTTTTTTTTAAAAAGATTTTATTTATTTGAGAGAGAGAGCACAAGAGGGGGAGAGGCTGAGGGACAGGGAAAAGCAGGCTCCCTCCTGAGCAGGGAGCCTAATAGAGGGCTTTCCATCCCAGGACACTGGGATCATGACCTGAGCTGAAGCCAGAAGCTTAACCAACTGAGCCACCCAGGCGCCCCGGAAATAAATTTTCAACTGTCAATTGTTCAGCTTGAGAACACAGTAAGCTAGCAGCTAAAGTGCAGATTTGATTTCATCTCTTATTTCATAATCTGTTTTAATGGAAGTCAAAGCTAAATAACACTAAATATGACATCATGGGAAGAATATGAACTTTGAAGCTACAGTTCAAGTCTCGAGTCCCTCAGCCAACAAACTCTGTAACCTTGAGAAAAAGTACTTATCTCTCTAAATCTTGATTTCTCAATTTACATCATGAAGAGGTTGTAAGAAGATAAATCTGATTCCTGATCTTCAAAGTTAGTACTAATTTAAAATGGATGGACACACTAAACACTATTGTGTTCAGAAAAAAGACCATTTTAAAGCATTTTTAAAACACTTTTTAAAATGGAGCTCCTCAGAGCACCTGGGCAGCTCAATCAGATAAGCGTCTGCCTTTGGCTCAAGTCATGATCCCAGGGTCCTGGGATGGAGTCCGGCATGGGGCTCCCTGCTCAGCGGGAGACTGCTTCTCCCTCTCTCCCCTGCTCATCATGCTCTCTCTCTCACTATCTCTCTCTGTCTTAAAATCTTAAAAAAAAAATCTTTAAAAAAATCTAAAAAAAAAAAAAAAAAAAAAAAATGGAGCTCCTCTCACTCCTCATCCCCTTTTTGGTTTCCTTTTTATTTTTATCCAGGGTGATCATTTGGAAAGCAGAGGTAAAAAAGAAAGAGACACAGGTGACTCTTGGAGCAAGACTAAAAATTTCTTTTAAAACAAAAGCCAAGGGGAGCCTAGGTGGCTCAGTCAGTTAAGTGTCGGACTCCTGACTTCGACTCAGGTCATGATCTCAGGACTGTGATACCGAGCCCCACATCTGGCTTGGTGCTGGATTTGGAGCCTGTTTAAGATTCTTTCTCTCCTCTCTGCTCCCTCTCTAAAAATAATAATAACAATAATAAAAATAAAAATAAATTAAATAAAGGCCAGATGTGCTATTTGCCTGGAATCAAGGAAAAGGTAGCAAGTAAGCACTCTTTATTGTTACTGGTCTACTACAAATGCTCAGACTCATCTGGGAATCCAATTAATGTGTTTAGTTATTTTTTTCTTTAATAAACATTGTTAATATTAGTTTATGCATAATTAGATTATATAGAAGTTTATGCATAAATACATTTCACATCAAATACCCTGTTAAAGCAGCCATTATTTTTCTAGAATACAGAGGATACTAACATTGTCAAATATAAATTAGCATCAGGAAATAAACCCATAGAAGCAAATGTTTGTGGAAAACTTCCAAAACAATAAAGAATTAAGAATACTTCTTAAGTATTTGAGAAAACATAATCAAATGAAAAGCAAACCTAATCTACACATAAATCATACATCCATGAAAATTAAGTAGCTCAAACTGTTGCAAAGATATTTCTTATAAACTGGGCACAATTATGATTGCTGATTATTAATAATTCTATCAAAAGATCATTAATCTATACCAGTAAGCTAATTATTGCTAACATCTAACAAGTATGCTACATTTTTACTAAAAAGGGAGTTTGATACTTTGTCACCTTACTTTTGAAGACTTCTACTTCAAAAGTCTATGGAAATCCGACACCTGGGTGGCTCAGTGGGTTAAAGCCTCTGGCTTCGGCTCAGGTCATGATCCCAGGGTCCTGGGATCAAGCCCCACATTGGGCTCTCTGCTCTGCAGGGAGCCTGCTTCCTCCTCTGTCTCTGCCTGCCTCTCTGCCTACTTAGGATCTCTGCCTGTCAAATAAATAAATAAAATCTTAAAAAAAAAGTCTATGGAAATCTAAAAGAACGGACAACTGTTATTAAACTTTCAGTGTTCTTATATAGCACTGACCTAGATACTATGAAGAAAAAAATACAGTAAGATTGGATATATGCTAATGAGGACCTTATGATTAGTCAGAAAGACAAAACATACATGGAATAACAAAAACACACATGGGAAACAGTCAACTGTTTCCAGTCACACATGGCACAACTGTCTGTGGTTAAGGGCCCTATTGACCAATATAGATGAGACAGTATAACTTGCTATTTATGTGAAGTAGGAGTTACGAAAAGAATAAGTGGCTCAAATTCAGCTGTTGAATTAATATCCAAAATATATAAAGAACGCATAACAACTCAAGCAGAAAAACAATTTGAAAATGATATCTGAATACCCACTTTTCCAAAGACATACAGATGGCCTAAGACACATGAAAAGATGTTCCACATGAGTCATCAGTGAAATGCAAATCAAAAGGACAATGAAAGACAATGAAAGAACACTTCACACCTGTTACAATGGTTATTCTCAAAAAGACAAGAAAGAACAAGTATTGATAAGGATATGGAGAAAACAGAACTCTGTGCACTATTGGTGGGAATGTAAATTGGTACAGCCACTGTGGAAAACAGTACAGAAGTTCCTCAAGAAATTAAAAATATAACTATCATAAGATCAAGCAATTCCACTTCTGGGTATACATCCAAAGAAAAGGAACATTAACCTGAAAAAATACCTGCACCCTCAAGTTCACTGCAACTTTATTTACAATAGCCAAGACATGGAAACAATCTAAGTGTCTACTGATGGATAAACGGATAAAGAGTTAAGTGTGTATGTATGCAAGCATACATACATATACACTATGGACTATTATTCAGCCATAAAAAAGGAACTCCTGCCATCTGTGACAAGATGAATGGCTCTTGAAGGCATTAAGCTAAGTGAAAAAAAAAGTCAGAGAAAGATATATAACATATGATCTCATTTATGTGTGGAATCTAAAAAACCTCAACGCATAGAAACAGAACAAATTGGTGGCTGCCAGAGGCTAGGGTTGAGCAAAGTGAGTGAAGATGGTTAAAAGGTACAAACTTCCAGTTAGAAAGCAAATCATGGGGATGTCATGTATCCCATGGTGACTGTAGTTAATAATACTGTGCTGTATATTTGAAAGTTACTAAGAGTAAATTCCAAAAGTTCTCATCACAAGAAAAAAACATTTGTAACTATATGCAGTGATGAGTGGATGAATGTTAACTAGACATAATGTGATCATTTCATAACATATATGTTTTAGAAGCACTACACTTTACCACCTGAAACAAATATAATATTATACATCAATTATATCATAAAAAATGGGCTCAAAGCAGGTATCAATTGAAGTCTTGAAGGATATGTAATAAGTAGAAAAAATTAAAAATTAAATAGTAAACTATACAACAACACTTTTGTAATATTTACTCCTAAACCTTGTTTCTACTAGTGTTCCTCAATGGAAAAGACAAAGTCTTCCTCCTTATATATTAATCCCCATATGTAACAACATCAAGCAAGTAATAGGCAACCAATAAACATTCACCCATCAATCAATAAACAGTTCATTTTAATGAAAGCACACCTGACATTTACGGATGGTTTACTATTTCATAAACATTAAAAAAGTGAAAAGGGGTACCTTTTCAAACAACTAGTAAAATGCTACCCCGGCTCAATTTTGCCCTCTGGATACAATTTTACACTCTGTAAATAAGCCATACAACCTGTTCACAACCTGGCTCTGACTTGTTTTCCTCGTCTCACCTCCTTACCTCTGCCCTATCAGCCTTACACCCGGCCACACCCAACTTCTGCAGGCTCTCTACATCCACAAGGCCAGAGTCCTTCACCCACTGCTCTACTGCATCTTCCTATTTATCTTCCAGAACCAGTCCACCAGTTCTTGTGAAGCTTCCAGGGAGAATTAATACTCATCGGTGGATCTCACACACCGTGTTCCTACCTCCGTTACTGAGTGAAACAGACTACATTATAACTACTGGTTCTCTCCAGAAATAAAGGTACCTAAAGGCAGAGCTCTTTCACTTTCATAATCTGAGCAATACCTAGCACTGTACCTGGTACACAAGACAAAATCACTGCTGAACGCAGGAAAGAGTACACAACATTACAAACATCATTCAAGAGTTCTTTACTATCACCTGGAAATGTACACGTATTCCATGTATTCCACGCATCATAAGGAACTCACAGACCAAACAGATTAAATGGTGATGATGGAGCTGCAAAAGGACTCTTCATTTTCATCAGATATATTTGCAATAAGGTCTGCTTTAAAAATGAACTTTTTTTTTAAAAGATTTTATTATTTGAGATAGAGAGAAAGGGAGAAGTAAGATCCCCACAGAGCAGGGAGCCTAACATGGGGCTCAATCCCAGGATCCTGGGATCATGACCTGAGCTGAAAACAGATGCTTAACAACTGAGCCACCCCACTGCCCCTGAACTCTTTGACTGGCAATAAGACTATCATGGAATCCACATAAGACAGTTGAAAATTCAAATTCAAAAAAGGAACTATTAGTAATTAAATATCAAAATCATTCAAGAATCCTTGGAATTTGATTTCAGATCTCTATAAAGTAAGTGTTTTTTTCTTCCCCCAGTGTCTATCTTTTGTGCAAATCATTTTACAAAATGTTTCATCTGATCATTTCTTAACCAAATTACTTGTGGAAGCCTTAAAGAATATCAAGGCACAAAGTTAAAATTTAGGAAGTTTTGTTATTATCAGCATGTCAGAATGCCGAGTAGGATACCTGTTCTAGAAATTCAAATAGAACAGGGCACAGATCTGATTACCTATATAAAGTCTCTGACAAGTTAAATGGGAATAAATGAATTTGAAATCCAAAGATAAATCTCTCTTCCTTTTAGTATTAACAATAATATTAACAGCCACCATTTACTGAGAGCCTGACATTTCATGCAAATTCTACCTGAAAACGCTTAGAAGAAAAGTGAACCTAGGAGGCCAAATAGCTGGCCAAGGCTACATAAGAAGTAATGGAATTCAAATCCAGGTCTATCAGGTTCCAAAGGATAAAACTTAACTCACTCCTATGCTAACAACGTGTCATACTGAAAGACTGAAACAAATTTCTACAACTCTCTTACCTTCTTTGAACTGTGGAAGGATAAATGGTCTAAAGCATGTCTCTTATCACCTCCTAGCACTGCCATAACCATTCTTTAACTCACTGCTTGAAGTCTATGGTATGTGAAATCTATGCTTTTCGACATCTACTTTGATACTTCCAAAGTTAAACTGTTTGAATAGCATACAGTAGTAATTTCTTTATTCTCAAGTCTAGATGAACACGTTTTCATAGACGTTTCCAAACTGTGTGCTACATAAAACTATCAACTGTTTTTCCCTCAGCACTTAGAGGGAACCTCCACAAAAAGGTTAAAAAGCCAGAAAATTAAGAGCAGCTTACTTCTAGGTAATAAATACTCCGAAACTAGTTAAAAAATAAAGAAATGGATTAAAAGGGGGTTCTCTAAATATTTGATTAAATACCAGCTTGGTAACATCAATTTCAAGTCTGAATTCCAGAAAGGAAGGAAAGTGAAGGAAAAAAGAACTTCAATTCAATAAAAATTCTGTTCCACCAGCTCTGCAAAATTTCACGGCTCATCTGCATTCTCTTAAAGCTTCTTCACTGATGGTACTTATTTAGAAAGGATTAAGAGCCAAGTTTAATATAGAAATTCCTTAATTGTATCTGTTTGGGACGGATGTATGTGGCTACTTATTCTGGCATCAAAGTAATTAGCATTAAAGATCAAAGGCTACTTGTGTGAATCCAGAATACAAACTTGTTTGGATTCTATGTCATGGAACCACAGAAAGAATCCAGTAAGTCAACTTTCACTGAATTTATTTATGCCTGTCATTTCCTTTGGGGCAAATTCATTTTACAGGCTGCTGGCAAAAGAGACTCAAAACTGGTCAGTTTTTATTGTTTGGTATTAACTCTTTCAGGATCAGCCATAGAGCTGTAGCTAATTCAGCCATGTTGCTGGTTCAATTGAGAACTTAATTACATTAAGCCAAAGGCATTTATAAAATCAACTGACAGGAAAGAGAGATCAACTGCTATTATGATGTTGCTCCTGAAGCCAGGAACTAGAAAATCCGGATGAATTATAATAATTAGAATACCTCAGAAGAAGAGAAAAGCTACCAGCTACTTTTTGTTCTTTACTAACCTGGCAACAAAATTTCCTTTTCTTTTATTTTCCATTTAACCTCTTGTGCTACAGTTTTACTGTTATTATGAAGGGAAAGCTGTGAGCAGTCTGGAGAACGGTTGCATGTGTTTACTCAATTACAACATCGCAGGGATGGCAGGAGATTCCCAAGGGCATCTAATCCAACTATCTATCCAAAGAGAGTGATCCTTTCACCACCATATCCCCATTAAGTAGCCAACGGATGGGACGTTCTCTACCTATTAAAAGTAGCACACTCCATCTTTAGAGGACTCTCTTAGAAAGTTTGTACTTAGTGACAAAGTCTGTTTCTATATTGCTTTTACCTTGTTGTATACCTAAAAGTCATGAAAAACAAACCTAACCTTTCTTTAATATGAAGTCCTTCAAACATCTAAAGAGAATGACACTCTCCTATCTCCATTCCTTCAAATATTCCTAATAGAAAATACTACTGAGTCCCATGTCTGTTAGGCAAGCCGCAAAAAAACTAATTTATGCATATTTAAAATTATTTTAATTTTTAAAAATAATATTTAAAACTTTGAGTTACCCAAACATATTAGATACCAACTTTAAATTAGTAAGTTGATGCTCAAGCAAAAACTTCCTTATAAATAAATGTGTATGCCTGTATTAAATCTCAATAAACCCAGACACAAGGCTATTTTTAATACTAAAATTAAATAATTGCCCTTAATTGTCCCTAATGTAAACTAGTGAAATGTTCACACAAAAGGCTATGTGTTAACTAAAAATTTTAATAAATATTTAAAATACTTTTCTATAAAGTTTTGGGGCTTTGTTATCAAGTTTATTTGAACAGCAGGACGCATTCTAAATTCTCGAGTTATACAGATGAACTCCCTTCTATAACTTTGATAACTTTCAGCCAAAGTCAAACAAAAGAAAAAAAAATTCAAATCTTCCAACCGAAGACAGAAACTCTGAATTTTAAAGGCATTTAGTATTTGGTCATCTGATTTCTGTAAGATGGACTGAGATGGACTGCATAATCTATTTCAAGGTCCTCAATTTCAATGTCAGTAGAAGTTATTTATAACATTTCATCTGTAGTTTAGTGGTTCATTAAATCTTCAACTGAGTACTTGTTACAGACTGTTTTGAAATGTTAACACCATCTAAATTATACTGACAAAATTATTAAATGTTCCCACACAATCACTTACCCAAGACTCATGGTATAAAACTGTTAGCAGATATAGTGCATAATCATAATTCTGTCTCTTTAAAGGGCACCTGTAAGAGAAAGAGAGAGAAGTCGTCAAAATTTTAAAAATTCAGTACATAAAATAATTTGTAAAATATGCAAACACTAAATACAAAAGATAACTTATATTCAGGTATTCTCTATATTCAGGGAATATCCCACCTTTCATTTCTCTTTGTTTTCATCACTAATGGAGTTATTTGTACCTGATAATAGTTTTACACTATTTTTAATATGACTGTGTCCAATCCAAGTGCCCTTCACAATCTTAGGGGTAAGAGTCTGCTGGACAGTGTATCTACTGAGTTCATTTTAAAAATAGAGATAGACTAAAGACAGAGGCTAATCAAAATGTTCATCTTGATTTCTCCACAGCTAAGTTTTTAAAAAAATGAGCTATACTATTCAATGCTATATTGAAGTTGTTGTATTTAAAATGGAATAATGACCTAATATTAGACAAAACTTCTATATAAATATGAGATAACAAATTAAGCTTTTAGAAATCATTCATTCCAAATTCTTTAAATATAAAATAAAATCATCATTTGACAGGAGCACGTGGGTGGCTCAGTAGGTTAAGCATCTGCCTTTGGCTCAGGTCATGATCCCAGGGTCCTAGGATGGAGCCCCACGTTGGACTCTGCTCAGTGGGGAGCCTGCTTCTCCCTCTGCCTGCTGCTCCCCCTGCTTGTGCTCGCTCTCTCCCTCTTTGTCAATTAAATAAATAAAATCTTAAAAAAAAACAACAACAAAACATCACATGACAAGTGACTTTAACGGTACTCTGCTTATTCGATATATTTAGGTTTAATAGTTCTCTAAATAGTTGCTACCATAAACACACACACACACCCCAACACTTGAAAACTTAGGGAAAAAAACCTTTGTCAAATACTTACAGAATTTCAAAGAGCAACACTTTAAAAGTATTTTTTAAGTTGCACAAACTAAAAACTCAACCTTATTTTACATTTTCTAAAGACAGTAAAAAAGAATATTACTAATATATTTCAAATCTATTTTCCCCCATATAATAATAATCTAAAACGAGGGTTCCCAAGTTTTTTCCCCCTCTACATTATTGCCTTCATTTATATATGCCATACTAATTCTTCTCACCATTAAGAAGGAGGACATAAAACTTAATTGATATTGACTCCTCTAAGAGCTTTGAAACTAGAATGGGAAGGGAGAGAAGCTATCTGCCCACTTGCTTTTCTATAAAGGTATGTCTTTATATTTTGACATAATTCAGAAACAGCCAAATATGGTAAGATAGAAATAAAATCATCATGGGGCACCCGGGGGCTCAGTCAGTTAAGTGTCTGACTCTTGATTTTGCTCAGGTCATAATCTTGGGGTCACAGATCATGCCCCGTGTTGGGCTCCGTGGTGGGCATGGAGACTGCTTTCAGATTCTCTCTTTCCCTTTCCTTCTACCCTTCCCCGCCTTCCAGAAACAGAAATAAAATAACCCTTTTGTAAAAACATACCAATAACCCTTCTTCACCTCAAATAACCTAATTTATAAATTCATATGAGGTAAATTTTTTTTTAAAGATTTTATTTATTTATTTGACAGAGATTACAAGTAGGCAGAGAGGCAGGCAGAGAGAGAGAGGAGGAAGCAGGCTCCCCACCGAGCAGAGAGCCCGATGCGGGGCTCAATCCCAGGACCCTGGGATCATGACCTGAGCCGAAGGCAGAGGCTTTAACCCACTGAGCCACCCAGGCGCCCCTTTATGAGGTGTATTTAATACTGTTTTTATGAAGCAAATTCACTAAAATCCTTACTTACAAAATTGCCTGGGTAAATTAAATTTCTATATTTAATCATTTAAATTTTGAACTGAAAGATCTTTGACTTTGTAAAAATCGGTTTAAACCTTAATCACTAGCAAATCACACTTTTGTTCTCTTCTAACATCTTCCCTGAGTCTTCTACACATGGATATATTAGAATCAAGACTGAAAAATAACAATAATAATTTAACTAGGCAGTTAGGCAAGCCTCTCCATGTCCATAAAGAAGACAGCAACAGTAGACTAGTGTGAAGATATTGCAGGTGCCTGGGTGGCTCAGTTGTTAAGTGTCTGCCTTCGGCTCAGGTTATGATCCCAGGGTCCTGGGATGGAGCCCTGCAGTGGACTTCCTGCTTGGTGGGAAGCCTGCTTGTGTTCCCTCTCTGTGTCTCTCTCTGTCAAATAAATAAATAAAATCTTTAAAAAATAATAAAATAAATAAACACATGAATGGGACAACTTCACTGATCTAATACATTAATGTATGTTGATGTAAAAGGCTACCCCGATTTTTTTTTATTGTTTTAACTTCTTTTCAGTGTACCAGAATTCATTGTTTATGTATACCCTGATTTTCAATGTCATTTCTTAAGGAAAGGACTGCCAAGAGGACTGGAAGATAATAAAACAACACAATGACCAATAAAAACAACACAATGACCAATCCGCTGAACTTTTCTTTACCTGTCTGTTTTGAGGGTAAGTACATCTGTAGTCTTGCAGTATCGCTCTCCCACAAGTTTAATGAGTTTCTTCTTTGCATGATCATCTAAATTCAAACTGGAAAGTTTAACCTTAAAAATACAAGAAAAAGTTATTTGAAAAGAATTATTTCAGATACTTTGTTTGGTGGAAAGAAAACCCAAAAACCCAGCAACAATATTTTTTAATGTTAAACGAACCAAAAAGAAACTTTTGCAACCGGTACCCTTGTCTATAGAGTTAGCAACCGGCATGCATTATGAAGCCTGATCTTACTCATGGGGAAAAAAAAAAAGAGGAGGGGGGAAACTGTTTTGAGTTGAAAGTTCTGGGCATTAGCACCTTTCCTGTAAGAACCAATAACAACTCTCTTAAATAAATGATATTACAGCTTATGAGTAGCACTAAGAATTAAACTCAATTAGTATTAGTAAAGCTGGAATATAAGAATACTTGGATAAAACAAAAATGCTTTAAGATATTTCCACCATGCAATTATGAGACTTTTATCATTGCAACTTGCTTAGGGGTATTTATTTTAAAAGGTACAGGTATCTCATGGAAGATGGTATAGAGCATTCATGAAGGATCAAAACATTTGAAATTCATTTCAACATTTCTCAAAATGTTAATACTTGTCCCAGAGGCTGTTAAGAAGAATTATTTCTCTAAAAAGACTATTTTTGTTGAATACATTCAGATAATACAGAGTTAAACCGGGTTCTTTATAGAAAGATTTTTTAGAAGAGGTAATATGCTAATGAGCATTCTGAAATTTCAAGACTCAAGGTTCTTATGTAACAATTTCCAAATTTATCTGACCTCATATTCTATTTTTCAAGGGACAGTTCATGGAATTAGTCTTCCTTAAAACATATTTTGGAAGGGTGCCTGGGTGGCTCAGTGCGTTAAGCCTCTGCCCCTTCAGCTCAGGTCGTGATCTCGGGGTTCTAGGATCCAGTCCCACATCAGGCTCTCTGCTCAGCCGGGAGCCTGCTTCCCCTCTCTCTCTGCATGTCTCTCTGCCTACTTGTGATCTCTCTCTCTCTGTCAAATAAATAAAATCTTTAAAAAAAAAAACATTTTGGGACGCCTGGGTGGCTCAGTTGGTTAAGCAGCTGCCTTCGGCTCAGGTCATGATCCCAGTGTCCTGGGATCGAGTCCCACATCGGGCTCCTTGCTCGGCAGGGAGCCTGCTTCTCCCTCTGCCTCTGCTTGCCACTCTGTCTGCCTGTGCTCGCTCTTTCTCGCTGTTTCTCTCTGACAAATAAATAAATAAAATCTTTAAAAAAAAAAAAAAAAAAAAAACATTTTGGGAAACACTGGACTACATGAACAGTTTTTAATTTGGAGAAAATTATGGCATGGATTGAAGGTATCTAAGACTAGACTTGACATAGAAAAATAGGTTAGATATTACAATACAGTTAAGTAAGGTAAACCACACACTGTTTCTCCATGGACGGCATTAAGAGTAAGAAAAATCCATAAGTATATGAAGAGAAAAAAGGCTCAAAAAGATTTTACAATCACATCCACTTCTCTCTAGCTTCAATAACCCTGCACTTCCCTCAAGACATTATAGCAGAAGAGCTTATTTATTTTTCCATTTTCCCAGTAGACTGCAAACTCTCCAGGGTAAGAATGGTATCAATCCTATTTTTGGTGATGGCCTAGCACTTAACATATGACATGTATTTGTTGAATGAACATATAAATGAAAAAAAAGAAAGGATACATTATTTTTTTAAGCACTGTGAATTTTTATTTGAACTACAGAAAATATAGGAAATAAATAAGTAAATATACACTTTTAAAGAACAAATGCAGGAAAAACATTGACTACTAAGTATCAACCTAACAGAATGGTCCTATGTGCAGGCAGTGCAAATTTCCACAGTCCCCTGGAAAGAACATGTATCAACAACCAGGTTATCAGCTTGAGGGATAAAAGAATATAATTCTGCTTATTAACAATAAGAATTACTTATAAGGAAATAGTGAAATGAATGTACATTATAGCACAGTACAAAGAATAGTTTTTATGTTAGAATAAGAGAATGGAATGATTTTTTCCTTTTAAAACTCCCTTCAATGTAATCATTTTCAACAATAAATTTAAAAATTTACAATTTAAAAAATTTAAGTGTTCTAGCTTTTTATGTAAGAAGTAGTAAAAAAAAAATGGCACCAATGCTGATTATTATAACTGCTTTAAGACTTATTCACATTAACATTTTGAATGTTCAAAAATTATACAGCGTTTATGCCAGAAACTCAAAATATTTTAGAGCTATGTGGTACACTTACGCCACCTGCTAGCACTCAAAGGCACTGCAAAATTGTAGTCCTTAACCTAGATTAATAGTCTGACTCTGAAGTTGAGCAGCAATCATTACCATTCTTTTTCCAAAATTCTAAAGAATGCTTGGACTTTTCTTTTGCTACATTTTAAAGCATCAATACTGTACTATTAACGTTATTCCCAAAAACAACATTTCAAATCATAGGAGATCATGGTTTTATGTATGTACTTTCAAATCCCCATATTTAAGAGTTACATAAATTGAGAAATACCTAATTGTGTGAAATATCTTCTCTATTTAGAAGCACAGTACAGTTAGTTAAAGAACTATAGTTATATACAAAAGACAAGACCTGGTTTTGATTTCTAGATTTGCTACTTTATTTGCTAAGTGACCTTAAATCATTTGATCTTACTGTTTCCTCATTTACAAAACAAAGTACTCAAAGGATTTTTGTCAGGAATAAATGAGAATAAATAGAAGAAAGCCATTTTTTTTAAATGATTTTTATTTATTTATTTGACAGAGAGAGAGAGAGAGAGAGCGAGCACAATCAGGCAGAGAGTCAGGCAGAGGCAGAGAGAGAAGCAGGCTCCCTGCTGAGCAAGGAGCCCGATGCGGGGCTCAATCCCAGGACCCCGAGATCATGACCCAAGCCTAAGGCAGCGGCTTTAACCCACTTAGCTACCCAGGCACCCCAAGAAAGCCATTTTTAAAGAAAAGTCCTACACAAATATTGTTTTAAATTCTGCATTACCTTTATGACTATCAAGAAAAATATGATACCATCTTTCTTTCTCTGAATTTAAAAATTTGAGTATCTTTTTTTTTAAGATTTTATTTATTTATTTGACAGAGTGAGAGAGATCACAAGTAGGCAGAGAGGCAGGCAGAGAGGGGGAAGCAGGCTCCCCACTGAGCAGAGAGCCCAATGCGGGGCCCGATCCCAGGACCCTGAGATCATGACCTAAGCCGAAGGCAGAGGCTTTACCCACTGAGCCACCCAGGGGCCCCGAGTATCTCTTAATATAGCACTTTATAATATTTGACTGGCTTCACAATATTACTTTAAATCATGCCAGGTGACACCTGATTGAGCATCTGACTCTTGATTTGGGTCATGATTTTGGGGTTGTGAGATCAAGCCCCACACTGGGCTCTGCACTGGGCAAGAAGACTGCGTGGGATTCTCTCTTCCTCCCTCTCTATACCCCCCGAAGAGAACTCAGGTTCTCTCTCACGTTCTCCCCCCCAAAAATAAATAAAAACAAAAAATAAGTCATACAGGAATGTACATGCTTTAGTCCCACTGTTTTACCTACTTTTACCCTTGAACTATATGACACCAATCAGGACACCAGCACTGAGCCTCAACCGTCAGTGGGTAGAGTGAAAAGAGTCCAAGAAGGGCAGACGTGAGTTAGGAAAAGAACACAAAGAAGTGATGAAGGTATCACATGGTGGCATAAGACAAAAAGGAGACAGGAGGTGCCTGGGTGGCTCAGTGGGTTGGGCCTCTGCCTTTGGCTCAGGTCATGATCTCAGGGTCTTGGGATCTAGCCCCACATTGGGCTCTCTGCTTAGCAGGAAGCCTGCTTTCCCTTCTCTCTCTGCCTGCCTCTCTGCCTACTTGTGATCTCTGTCTATCAAATAAATAAATAAAATCTTTAAAAAAAAATTTTTTTTTTTAAAAAAGGAGACAGGGGGTCTGGGTGGCTCAGTGGGTTAAAGCCTCTGCCTTCGGCTCAGGTCATGATCCCAGAGTCCTGGGATCAAGCCCCACATCGGGCTCTCTGCTCAGCAAAGAGCCTGCTTCCCCCTCTCTCTCTCTCTGCCTCTCTGCCTACTCATGATCTCTGTCTGTGAAATAAATAAATAAATAAATAAAATCTTTTTTAAAAAAAAAAAAAAAAGGAGACAAAAGAGGATGGTGGCCTTAATAGGTAAGTGGTATCTTGTGGGATACTTCAAATAATGCAGTCGGATTATTTTTATGTAAAATAAAATAAAATAAACAGAAGAAGTAGGGAATCGGATGTCTATTCTGGTACTGAAGATTAAGGCCCACAAAAAGTAAGACAAAATTTCCTGATTCTGAGTTCAGAGATTTTTTTAATCACTTAACATAGAGCTTGACAACAGCTGGTTGTTATTATTATCATTATTATTAAAAAGAGGCAACATTTACTAAATTATTAAAAATGTATCAGGTATTAATTACCCCTAGGTACTTTTTAAAAAAGGTTTTAAAAACATTTTTAGGTAATCTCTATACCCAACATGGGGCTCAAACTCACATCCCTGAGATCAAGAGTCACATGCTCCTCTGACTGAACCAGCTAGGCGCCTTACTCCCTATGTAATTTATATTAACCTGTGGAATGTTGGCCAAGCATAATTTTAAGGCTTTTTTTTTCCCTTTTATCTAGATTTTCTAAAATTTATACAGTAAACATGTATTATCTTTTGTGATTTTAAATATTTTCAATTTCTCCAAACATATAAATATAATGCTATGATATTTAAACTATTCTAGGGGGAAAAAAACGGCTGACAAGCTTTGTAAATTTATTTCATAAAGAAGGCACAATCCTGATACCAAAACCCATCAAAGAAAGAAAATTACAAATCAAACATTGATGTACCTCTGATAAAATTTCTAGAAATTAAAGTTTATCTATTTGTTACCTTATAGTATAAAAATGGTTGCAAGACTGTCAACATATTTTTGCAGTCCACATGGAATGTTCTTTTTCATTTTTTTTAAAGATTTTATTTATTTATTTATTTGACAGACAGAGATCACAAGTAGGCAGAGAAGCAGGAAGAGAGAGAGGGGGAAGCAGGCTCCCTGCTGAACAGAGAGCCTGATGTGGGGCTCGATCCCAGGACCCTGGGATCATGACCTGAGCCGAAGCCAGAGGCTTTAACCCACTGAGTCACCCAGGAGCCCCTTCTTTTTCATTTTTTTAAAAGGTTTTATTTATTTGACAAAGAAAGAGAGAAGAGGAAGGAGGGAGAGAGAGAGCACACATGAGCAGGGGGAGGGGTAGAGGGAGAAGCAGGCTCCCTGCTGAGCAAGGAGCCCGAAGTAGGACTTGATCCCAGAACCCCGCGATCATGACCCTGGCCAAAGGCAGCCGCTTAACTGACTTAGCCACTTAGGCACCCCACACATGGACTGTTCTGATTTAAAATACAGACTACATGGAGTACAAAAACTAATTTTTTGAGCGTCCTGGCAGGCATCTCAAAAAAGGGACAGTCAACCTCCAGAAGAGATGAATCAAAAACACATTAGTCAGGGCTCCCCAGAGAAATGGCTGATTCTAGGACTGGGATAGGGAATGTGTATTATAAACCTGGAGTATTTTGTGGTGCCAAAAAAAAGAAAAAGTATTTAAAAACAAATGATGGGGAATGGCAAAGTAACAGAGTAGCCAAGTGAAAGAGTCACATGGTGGTTCAGTCTGTTAAGCATCTGCCTTTGGCTCAGAGCAGGATCCCAGGGTCCTGGGACAGAGCCTGGTGTCAACAGGGCTCCCTGCACAGCGGCGAGCCTGCCTCTCCCTCTCCCATGCCCCCCAACTCATGTTCTCTCTCATGAGTGCTGTTTCTCAAATTAAGAAATAAAATCTTTAAAAAGAAAATCTGAATAAAGTATGAACTTTAATTAATAATGTATCAATATTGGCTCAGTTGTAATAAATGTACCACAACAGTAAAAATGTTAACAACATAAGAAATTTGATGTGAAATACAGGGGGATTCTATGAAGTATCCTTGAAACTTTTTCATAAATCTAAAACTTTTTTAAAAACAAAAAAACAAAAAACAAAAAAACAAAACAAAACAAAAACCCATCAGGTAACTGCTCTGTGACTGCTGTGTGAGAAAGCTATGCCATGTGGATCAAGACTCTTACTGGAGGAAACAGTGGTTTCAAATACTAACTTGGAAATTACTACAGCAAGACACTTGGAACTGCAATAGTATGTGACATGCTCTTGATGGGTAGGAGCAGGGATTTAATGTTTCTCCAAAGCAACATGAGATGAGGACAAATGATCCTAAATAAAATGCTAACAGAGCAGATCCATAGTAAAGTAAAAGAATGATGTACTATGAAATAATCAGGGTTCAGAACACTTCAGTAAGTGTAAACATAACAATATAATTCATTACTACATTAATTCAGAGGAGATCATTTCAAAAATGCTATAGGACTAGGACACATCATTAACATAATAGAGGCTATTATCTCAAACTCAATACCAATGTATCCTTAGAAGCTAAAAGCCAGAAGCACATCCATTGTATAGAACAGCATAAAGGACTACATAAACATTATTTTGGAAGTGTCACCTAATGAAAAAGACAAAAAGAAAAGATAAAAACAAGGTATAGATATTTAAAAAGGGGAATTAAAATCACTATTATTTATTACTTATTTCCTAAGAAATCTCTGAAAGAGTAAACAAAAAGCCCAAATATTCAGATTTTGGTCTCATATTATGTATCAATGTTCAGCCTCAAACACTCTCTTAACACAGAAAAGACCCTGATTTACTTTACTCTATGTAGCCATTAATAATATATTAAAAAGGGGCACTTGGCTGGCTCAGTCAGTAGAGCATGTGACTCTTGATCTTGGGGTTTTGAGTTCAAGTCCCACATTGGGTATGGAGATCAGTTAAAAATTAAAAAAATAATAATATTAAAGAGTGATAACTTTGTATGCTAACAGATGGTAACTGCATTTATCATAGTGAGTATTTTGTAACGTATATAATCGTCACTAGATTGTACACATGGTATTAATATAATAATGTATGTCAACTATACTTCAATAAAAAAATTAAAGAATGTTTAATAACCTTGGAAAAAGTTTAATTCACATTGTTAAATAAAAAAGAGCAAATAACTAATTAAATATAGTATCATCCCTATTAACATACACAAAGGTTGACCATATATATACTAAATTGAACTCCAGTAGTCAAGGTTATTTTTAAATGGTAGAATTAGAGGCAATTTTATTTAATACTTTAAAACTTTCACTGTTTTCCAAATTTTCTACGATATCAGTTTTATATATACAAAATGTTATTTTGAATTAATGTATTATAATAATTCTTATTTTTAAAAAAATATTCCTTACCCTTAAGGTCACTACTCGTGCTTTGGGGTTTCGGATAGATGGTCCTGCTGAAACATAATCAGTTGTGTCCACTTCAATGGGAAAATGCTTCTCACATTTTTCATCACTGTCCAGAGCAGCTGGCCACTCAGTGCAGAAATCTGAGAATTAAGAAAAATAATCTCAAGTATAGTTTTGCCAAGTAAATTCTCGTTGCAATGTGCACTACCAGACAAAATCAAATTACTGAGGGAGATGACTCTAGAGCTACATGGAATGAAAGAGCAGACTCTCTTCTGCACCTCACAAACACATCATCATCCTTCACCCCTTTTCTTCTCAGATGAATCCTAGTTAGGGAATGTGATTAAATGAATGACTCAGATAACTTGGGTTTGGTGAGGAGCAGTAAGCTTGGTTAAAAGGAAGCTATGACTTGATGGAAGCTTATTATGGCTTTGCACATACCCAGTTATGGGACAGTTTAATCCCCCCTTACTCACCAACTAAAAGCAAACAGTTCGTAGTGCTCAGAGTGCTAATTATTTTTGAGAAAAGCAACAGTTAATAGTAATTCATTCCCAAATGAAAGTTACTAAAGGTCTACTGAGGGGAACTGAAAGAGCTCTTAGAAGAGAGATATGGTCTCCATTCTCTCAGAAACTGAGCTGAACAGGGCCTCAAACTGAACAGGTACAAATGTCTAGGGCATTATTAAACAAATCCTTACAGTAACTCGTGTTTCCACTAGGTGACTTCTGTGCCAATGAAGCTAAATGGAAGAGGAACAGACTTGTCCTCATATTCAGGCAACACAACTAGCCTAGAAGGGACTGGCTGTGAGAAGTGGGCCACAACGGGAAGTTTCAAGCACTCTGACAAAAATGTGGCGCACCGTCTATCTCCACACCACAGAGATAGAAACTCAGGCCTCCAGTGGAGGGGTGGGGCATAGGCAAGAGGGGGCTGAAAAGAAAAAGAGCTCCTGGCATGTCCTATAGCTATCTGTACTGAGGGACTCGTAAGAAGGTAGCTGATTTCATTTTGCCCTATTCCTATAAAGTTAGTGTGGTAGAGGGCTCTCAGCTTGAGATACAGCTTGAGGCACTATCAGCCTCCCCTCCATGGAAATTTCACTGCATTCTAAGAATCTTCATTCATTCTACCAATACCTAAAAGTAATTGGTTTCTTAGATCAAACATATTAAACCTCAGGGGGTCTGTGCTCTCTCCAAAAAGCATGACTGCAGGAGAGACTGGTCACAAGCACAGGCATATGTGGGAACTCTTCCACGTGATGATTTAAGGGACAGTGAAAGGTACTTTGTCAATAACATTTCCTATAGTTAGCAATTTTCTTATAGTAGGTACTATATTTAGCTCCCTCTACAGGTTTTAATACCAGTCAGCAAAATGCCACTCTAGGTTACAAAGACTCTCCAAGATCTGTAACTAAATATATGGTAACAAATTAAGTATAGTTCACACCATTCCCTAAACACCCTGCTTAAGAGAGCAATATTTACACACTTGAGGGGAAAAAAGTAGCTCCGCAATTCTGACACTTAAATAAAATGAAAAGAGCATGTTTTATTTTATTAAATAAATTTTATTCCCATCATGGAATAATTCCAATATCCTGCACTATAAGATGCCACACTGCCAAGCACTTTATAAAAGACTAGTTTGGAGAATTTTATGAGTTCTTGGGTTTGTACTGAGTCTTTTATTTTTTATTACTTTGAATAAGTCACTTCAATAACCAGATGATAATTACAACTTTTAAATTACCAGATTATATGTCTAAAAAATACAGCCAACTGGAAAGTACATAATAGACCCCTATTCATCTGATAGGTAGAGCAATAGACTAGACTTCGGAAGACCTTGGTTTTTACTTAACTTCTACCACTGATTATTAAAGTTTGGGTAAATTATCTAACTTTCCTGTGCTTCAGATTTTCCATTTGCAAGTTCGATATAAAATCTGAACTGACCTACTTTAAAAGAAAATTGAGAAGAAATATTTTAAAAGCTTTTGAGTTATTTGGAAGATACAAGCTAAATCTAGAAGCTGGCAAAAGTGTAAAGACAAAATCAAAGCAAGATTAAACACTTAAAATATAATGCTACTCTTCTGAATGTGCTGTATGAAAACCATTCATTTAAGAATTATGAAGTATTTTAGAAGTACCTCATTTAAAAACCCATTTCTAGATTATAAATGCACATCCCAAAATAATGTTTCAAAAGGAGGAAAATGAGATTTATCACAGTGTTGTACATTCCTTAACTGGCTTCACAAAGGATCAAAAAGTGCTACATGGTTTGTGCCAAACAAGGAACAAATCTGGAATAATGCTCAGCATCAGGCTATCGCTAGGCACCAATGAAAACAGAGACATACTAAAAAGGATAGAAATGCATTCTACTTTCCCAAAAAGAAGACCACATGCATGAAAGAAGATAGGAGACTGTTCTTCCCTCATGTAAAAGTCATTCTTCCTACTTTTTAAGACTTCTTTATTTCTTCCTTACATTTCTCAATAAAAGGCCCTTCCAAAAGCTCAAATTTTATCATAATCATGATCACTATACTATTTCTCCTTCCAGCATCATCAGGCTGCCTGTGAAGAGTTTTTACATTTCATTTTCTTTTCTGAAAAGCCTTAAAAAGTGTACTGAGCATTTATATATCTCCTTTTTAATTAGCATGAAGAATTCATTCAAAGGTACTAACTCTTGAATTAAACTACACAGCCAATCACTAACAGCTGTGAACCTAAAACAATTCCAATGTCCTTCTGTATGTAGTCCAATGCAAATTAGATGAGAAATTGAATCTATGTATATGTATGAAAACATGCATAAAACTATGAAAAAAAAATTCTTTGCCTTTACCTCCGTGCATGTGGGAAGGAAAAAGAGTAAGTGAGTGAGGGGTATCTGGGTAGTGCAGTCAGTTAAGCCAACTCTTGGTTTTGGCTCAGGTCACGATCTCAGGGTCATGAGACTGAGTCCCCTGTGAGGCTCTGTACTCAGCAAGGAGTCTGCTTCCGATTCCCTTTCCCTCTTCCTCTCTCCCTCCCCTCTGCATGCTCTCTCTCAAATAAATAAATCTTTAAAAAAAAGAGAATAAGTGAGTGAAATCTGTTTATATCTAGGAATCAATAAATACTGTTCAAATTCAATAAATTTAGAAATGGAAATATAATCATGGGCTGGTGATTACTTCCATTTTACATATATATAATGAAAAATATATACTAATATAACTATACATATATAAAAAATATAGAGAAAGAATTTATAATAAATATTATATAGAAAGAGACTGTGGGGCGCCTGGGTGGCTCAGTGGGTTAAGCCTCTGCCTTCGGCTCGGGTCATGATCTCAGGGTCCTGGGATCGAGCCCTGCATCGGGCTCTCTGCTCAGCAGGGAGCCTGCTTTCTCCTCTCTCTCTCTGCCTGCCTCTCTGCCTACTTGTGATCTCTCTCTCTCTGCCAAATAAATAAATAAATAAATAAATGAGGCTATGTGGAAAAATAAGCAAATATATTCTCAGCAAGTAATTATCAGATCTAAACAATGACTAAAAGAGAACACTTCTAAAATGAGAGGCTGAGGGGAAAGGAGAAATAAAAGACTACTGCTTTTCATCATCGGGTTTTCTGCTACTTGATGTTACCACATCTATGTATCACTATGAAGTTCTTATTTTAAACAATTTCTTCAAGATAACTCTCTGCAAAGTATCCCATTACTGACTCTACTAACTATTGACTTGGCATCTTTCTACATTATCTTCAGTTTGGATTATACTGATTTCTATCTATTGGCAACACTCCGCAATATTTTCTTCCATCACTTTATGTATATGCTGTCTATAATGCAACAGTTAAGTCCCTAGCCTACCTGAACAAGGACTACGATTTCTGGTTCTATTTATTATTCATAGCCACTTGCATAGTCTGCCAAAAAAAAAAAAGAACTTGCAAATTTGACATCTTAACAAGTCACTGAAAACTTGAAAATTTTTCTTAAAAAAGGAGAAACTAGCAATGAATATAAGGCAATTTTTTTGAGTTTTTTCTTTTTATTTGCATACATCCCCAGAATAAAGTATGCTGTCATTTAAAGGCAATTTAATACATTAAAAATGAGGTTTTGTTCTTCCATTTTTATTGAGATATAGTTGACATAAAACATTGTGTAAGTTTAAGGTACATGATATATTGACTAGATGCACTTACATATATGTTGCAACATGATTACAATCACAACACTAACACAGTGTCATGTAATTACCATTTCTTTTTGTGTTAAGAATATTTATGATCTGCTCTCTTAGCAAATTCCAGTTATAGAACACAGTATTAATAACTATAATCACTATTCTGTATGTTAGATTCTCAGAACTTATCATAAAACTGGAAATTTGTATGCTTTGACCAACATCTCCCTCTCCCACCCAGCCCCTACTATTCTGAGTTCAGCCTTTTTAAATTTCACATGTAAGTGAAATAATAATCCAATTGTCTTTCTCTGTCTTATTTCATTTAGTACAATGCCCTCAAGGCCCATCTATGTTGTCACAGATGGCAGGATGTCCTTCCTTCTCATAACTAAATAACATCAAATACACACATTACTTTTTTTTTAAGATTTTAATTTATTTATTTGACAGAAAGAGGGACAGTGAGAGAGGGAACACAAGCAGAGGAAGTGGGGGAGGGAGAAGCAGGCTTCCCACTGAGCAGGGAGCCCAATGCAGTACTCAATCCCAGGACCCTAAGACCATAACCTGAGCTGAAGGCAGACGCTTAATGATCGAGCTACCCAGGTGCCCCCCACTTAGGTTGTTTCCATTTTTTGGTTGTGGTAAATAATGCTGCAGTGAACAGAAGAGTACAGATTTTTGAATCTCCAGAAGTGTGATTGCTGGATCACATGGGAGTTCTAATTTTTTAAGGAACCTCCATACTATATTCCATACTGGCTATATCAATTTACATCCCTAGCCATCAGTACAATAGGGTTTCCCTTTTTTCCACATCTTCACCAACATTTGGTATCCCTTGCCTTCTGGGTGATAACTATTTCTAGCAGGTGAGAGGTAACAGCTCCTTGTGGTTTCAATTTGCACTAATCTTTCCACAATTAGTTATACTGAGCATCTTTTCACTTGTCCACTGATGATCTGTATGTCTTCCTTGGAAAGACATCTATTCAGGTCCTCTGCCCATTTTTTAATCAAATTATTTGAGATATTTTGGTGTTGAGTTGTGTAAGCTCTTTATATATTTTATATACCCCTTATAGATATATCACTTGCAAATACCTTCTCCCATTCAGTAGATTGCCTTTTCATTTTGTTAATGGTTTCCTTCATTGTGCAAAAGCTTTTTTTAAAAAAATTTTTTTAAAGATTTTATTTATTTATTTGACAGGCAAAGATCACAAGTAGTCAGAGAGGCAGGCACAGAGAGAGAGAGGAGGAAGCAGGCTCCCTGCTAAGCAGATAGCCCGATGTGGGGCTTGATCCCAGGACCCTGGGACCATGACCTGAGCTGAAGGCAGAGGCTTTAACCCACTGAGCCACCCAGGTGCCCCTATTTTGGTGGTCTCAAAAGTTTATTTTTGCTTTTATTTCCCTTCCCAAGGAGACATATCAAGAAAAATAGTGCTAAGATCAATGTTGAAGAAATGCCTATGTTTTCTTTAAGCAGTTTTATGATTTCAGGTCCACATTTATTACTTTAATCCATTCTGAGTTTATTTTTGTGTGTGACTTAAGCCAGTGGTCCAGTTTCATTCTTTTGCATACAACTGTCCCATTTTCCCAGCATCATTTATTGGAGACTGTCTTTTCCCCATTGCATATTCTTGCCTCCTTTGTCACAGCTGAATTGACCATATAAGCACGGGCTTATTTCTGGGCTCTCTATCCTGTTCCATTGATCTATGTGTCTACTTTTGTCCTGATATCATACTGTTTTGATTACTATAGCCTATAGTGTATCTTGAAATCTGAGACTGTGATATCTTCAGCTTTGGTCTTTCTCAAGACTGTTTTGGCTATTCAGGGATTTTTGTGGGTCCATACAAATTTTAGGATGCTCCTTCTTGTTCTTTGAAAAATGCTGTTGGTATTTGATAGGGATTATATTCAATCTGTACTTTGTTTTGGGTAGTATGAACACTCTAACAGTATTAATTCTTCCAATCCTCTATTTATTTTTTAATTGAATTGTCTGGGATTTTTTGTTATTGAGTTGTATGAATTCTTTATATGTTTTGGATATTAACCTCTGACCCGAGGTTTGCAAATATTTTCTCCCATTCTGTAGAATACCCTTCTCTTCTGTCAATGGTTTTCTTTGCTGTGCTATAGCTTTATAGTTTGGTATAGTCCCACCTGTTTATTTTTGCGTTTCTTGCCTTTGCTATTGGTATCGAATCCAAAAACCATTGCCAAAACTCACGCCAACGAGCTTACTGCCTATGTTTTCTTCTAATTTTGTTTTGTTAATGTGATACATCACGCTGACTGATTTTTATGTTGGACCACCCTTGCATCCCTGAAATAAATCCTATTTGATCTGACATGATCCTTTTAATGTACTGTTGAATTTGATTTAGTAATATTTTGTTGAAGATTTTTGTATCAATGTTAATCAAGGAATTTAGGCTGTAATACTTTTCTTGTAGTACCCTTGTCTGGTTTTGGTCATCAAGGTAATGCTGCCATCATAAAATGAGTTTGGAAGTGCTCCCTCCTCTTCTTTTTTGGGAAGAATTATTTTTTAAACAAGATTTTATTTATTGATTTGAGAGAGAGAGAGCACGAGTGGGGGAGGAAGAGAAACAGAGGGAGAGGAATAAGCAGACTCCTCACTGAGCAGGGAGCCCAATGCAGAGCTTGATCCCAGGATCCCAGGATCATGATCAGAGTGGAAGGCAGATGCCTAACTGACTGAGCCTCCTTGGCGCCTCTTTTTTGGAAGAATTTGAGAAATATTGGTACTATCTCTTTAAATGATTAGAATTTGCCTATTAAGCCATCTGAGCTTGGATTTCTTTGTTGTTGTTGTTGGGAGGTTCTTGATTATTGATTCAATATCCTTTTTTATTTTAAGATTAAAGATTTAAGATTTTTTTTAAAGATTTTTTAAGATTTCTTTTTTTTTTTAAAACCATTTCTTTTTATTTATTTACTTGATAGAGAGAGAGAGAGAGAGATCACAAGTCAGCAGAGAGGCAGGCAGAGAGAGAGGGGGAAGCAGGCTCCTGCCGAGCAGAGGCTCGATCACAGGACCCTGGGATCATGACCTGAGCCGAAGGCAGAGGTTTAACCCACTGAGCCACCCAGGTGCCCCTAAGATTTCTTTTTTTAAGATTTCCTTTATTTGAGAGAGAAAGAGTGAGAGAGCACAAGAGTAGGGTGAGGGGCAGAGGGAGAAGCAGTC
This sequence comes from Mellivora capensis, assembly GCA_004024625.1. Taxonomy (NCBI): domain Eukaryota; kingdom Metazoa; phylum Chordata; class Mammalia; order Carnivora; family Mustelidae; genus Mellivora; species Mellivora capensis. The sequence continues at coordinate 14,724 of PISX010015354.1, read as the reverse complement.
TCCCGGCTGAGCCAGGAGCCCGACAGAGGGCTTGATCCTGGGACTCCGGGATCATGACCTGAGTGGAAGGCAGATGCTTAACCAACTGAGCCACCCAGGCACCCCAGATTTCCCTTTTTTTTTTTTTTTAAAGATTTTATTTATTTATTTGACAGAGAGAGAGACCACAAGTAGGAAGAGAGGCAGGCAGAGAGAGAGGGGGAAGCAGGCTCCCTGCTGAGCAGAGAACCTGACATGGGGCTTGATCTCAGGACCCTGAGTTCATGACCTGAGCCAAAGGCAGAGGCTTAACCCTCTGAGCCACCCAGGTGCCCCTCCCATTTCTTCATGGAACCCTTGAACCTTGGTATGCTACATGTTTCTAGAAATTTATCCATGTTTTCTAGGTTGTCAAATTAGTTGGCATATAATTGTTCATAGTAGTCCCTTATGATCCTTTATATTTCTGAGGAACCAACTGTAATGTCTCCTCTTTCATTTACAGTTTTATTTGAGTCCTCTCTTTTTTCCTAATGTGCCCAGTTAAAGGTTTGTATACATTGTTTATCTCACAAAAAAACCAGGTTTTAATTTCATTCATCTTTTCTCTTGCCTTTTTAGTCTGTACTTCCATTCTAATCTTTGTGATTTCCTTCCTTCTACTAACTTTGAGCTTAGTTCTTCTTTTTCTAGTTCCTTGAGGTGTACACAGAGATGTTTGAGATCTTTTTTTTTCTTAATGTACGCTACCAACTCCCCTCTTAGAACTATTTTTGTTGCACCCCGTAAGTTTTGGTACGTTGCTTCCATTTTTATTTGTTTCAAGATTTTTTTAAACTTTTCTTTTGATTTTTTCTTTGAACTAATGGTTGTTTAGGTGACATGTTGTTCAATCCCCATATATCTGTGAATTTTCTGTTTCTTTCTTGTAATTTTCTGGTTTTTTCTTGTGATACCACTGTGATCAGAAAGGATGCCTGAAACGACTTCAGTATTTTAAAATTTGTTAAGACTTGTCTTTTGGCCCAACATATGATCTGTTCTGGTGAATGTGTCATATGTGCTTGAGAAGAATCTGTATTCTGCTTCTTTTGGATGCAACATTCAGTAAACATCTGCTAAACCCATCCAGTCTAACATATAGTTTATATCCAGTGTTTCCTTACTGATTTTCTGACTGATCCATCTATTGCTGGATATGGTATATTGAAGTCTCCTATTGTTGTACTGCCACCTGTTTCTCCCTTCAGTTCTGTTAATATGTGCTTTATATACTTAGGTATTCCTATCTTAGGTGCATAAACTAAGATGCATAAATTTAGGTGCATAAACAAATGTTATATCTTCTTGATGAACTGACCCCTTTATCATTAGAAATGAAATTCTTATGTTCAAAGTTATTGTTAAGTTCATATACTGAAACAATCACTTACCTTTAAGAGCTTCACAGTGCTTTTTAATTGCTACAGGAGTTAAATGCAGAAAATTGGGGATCTAAAATAGAGAAATTTAAAGGATAAATTCGCCTACTACCTCAAAAACATAAAAAACAATTTTTCATAAAACTAAATCCTAAGCACAACAAACCTTGTAATAAATAAAATTTAGTTTTTATAATATTAATTCTATGTCACATGTGTTATGAATTCAATAAATGAATTCTGTGAAATATAGATTCATGATGTATCTTATGATGACCATTGTGGGGGGAAAAAAATGCTGTTTTTATAGTACTCTTCCTGCCAAAAATCTACAGGTATACATATTTTAGTTATAAAACTAAAAGCACTCAAGGACACAGATTATTGTTTAATCATCCTAATTTCCCTGGAATACAAAAAGACATAAAAATTATTCAAGGTTCGGGCGCCTGGGTGGCTCAGTGGGTTAAGCCACTGCCTTCGGCTCAGGTCATGATCCCGGGGTCCTGGGATCGAGGCCCACATCGGGCTCTCTGCTCAGCGGGGAGCCTGCTTCCTCCTCTCTCTCTGCCTGCCTCTCTGCCTACTTGTGATCTCTCTCTGTCAAATAAATAAATAAAAATCTTTAAAAAAAAAAAAAAATTATTCAAGGTTCTACAGTCTTAACACTTTGGTTAACATCCTTCTAGACATCTCTTTAAAAAATAGATACATGTATACTACTTTACATAAATGGATTCATACTGTTCTAGAGACTGCTTTTTAAAGATTTACTTATTTGAGACAGAACGTGAACATATGTGCACACAACTCTGCTTGAGAGAGAATCTCAAGCAGACTCCGCACTGAGTGTGGAGCCCAATGTGGGGCTCGATCTCACGACCTTGAAATCATGACCTCAGCTGAAACCAGGAGTCAGACGCTCAACCACTGTTCTACCCAGACACCCTTAAACTAAGTTCCCTTCTTTCATTTAAAGAAATGATAAGTTTCTTCAATGTTTATTTTCTTTTATCCCTTAAAACATTCAGATTTCCAAATTTCATTTACCCCTCTCTAGCAGCAATCAACTCCTTCTCCATGTTACCATCTCATTTTTTAACCATCATCTTTTAGCAATTTTTTTTTGTTTTTCAGTTTTTCAATACTGAACGTATATATATGCTATGTATGTAAAAGTAGCATATAAAAGTAGCATACATATGCTAAGTGAAGTAAGTCAGAAAAAGACAAATACCATATGATTTCACTTATATGTGGAATCTAAAAACAAAATAAACAAAAAGCAGAAACAGACCCATAAATTCAGAAAACAAACTGGTGGCTGATTGCTAGAGGGGAAAGGACATGGAGGGATGGGAGAAATGGGTGAAGGGGAGTGGGAGATAAAGGCTTTCAGTTATGGAGTAAGTAAATCATAGGGAAAAAGGCCAAAAATATAGTCAATGATATTGTAATAGTGCTGTATGGTGACAGATGGTAGCTACATTTGTAGTGAGCACCGTATAGCACACAGACTTGTGAAACTACTACGTCGTATACCTAAAACTAATGTAAAATTGTGTGTTAACTATACTTCCAATAAAAAAAAAAGAAGAAAAAGATTCTCATATAGTGGAAAACACAGTTTATGACAATTATACTGTATATAACATGAACCATCTAAGATATGCCTTCTCAGGCAAAGCATATTCATATTTTCTTTAAAAAGCTTATAGTTCATGGCACCTAGGTGGCTCAGTTGGTTAAGTGTGTGTGTTCAGCTCAAGTCATCCTGGGATTGAGCCCTGCATTGGGCTCCCTGCTCAGTGGGGAGTCTTCTTTTCCCTCTGCTCCTCCCCTCCCCCTGCTCATGCTCCCGCGTGTTCATGCGCTCTCCCTCGCAAAAATAAATAAATAAAATCTTTTTAAAAAAGCTTATAGTTCATAAATCATTACAGATGCTACCAACTGAAGCATTTAATATGACATATTTTGCTTCACGAAATAAAGAAGTTTAAGGACTATAACAATATTAAATGATATTCTACTTTTCTGGGCAGAAAGTTTTAGAATCTCTTTTTTAAAAGTAGATTTCAGGGGCACCTCGGTGGCTCAGTTGTTTAGGCGCCTGTGTTCAGCTCAGGTCATGATCCCCGTGATCCCAGGATCTTAGGATCAAGCCCTGCACCCTCTGCCTTTCCCCCCGTTGGTGTTCTCTTGTGTGCATGGTTCTTCTCCCTCTCTCTCTCAAATAAATAAATAAAATCTTACCAAAAAAAAAAAAAAAAAGGTAAATTTCAGTCACAATTCTCAATCTCAAATTAGGTTATTTCATTTTTCTGAGTTCCACTCGAAAGATATATGTAGAAAAAAATACAATAGAAAAGAAAAAGCCAGAAAGGAAGCCATAGGACCAACTGGTTATATTCTTAAATGCTCAGGACTCTTTGAGTCTTCTTTACCATGGACAATCAGAATATATCATCCATTATTACCTGAAAAAAAGTTTAAACTAAAATACAATACCTGCTGCTACATACTGAACCCTCAAGTACAAGGCAGGGTAGAAGTGAGAAGAGGACCAGCGTTTATTTAGAAATAAGTCTTAGCCAATGAATCAGCAATTTATCTTACCTTTAATAGTTCTAGATTTCCCTCTTTTGCCATAGGCACCCCCCTTTTGACTGGATAGCCCATTCGAATGGGAAGAGGTACAGCAGAGGGTTTAAATGGTGCTGCAACAGGATAAACACTAGGCCAATCTTGGTCAACAGTCATTTTCTCTGTCCTAGGAGGTAGCGCCTACAGAACATAAAATGGTTTAGTATTTTAAGTATGAATATGATCTTTAATTTTAAAGCAAAAAAGCTACAAAAAAAGAAACACAAGCAGAATTGCAACCGATGTAAATCTGACCTCTTATAAAGCTGCTGCTATTCAAATGAAAAAACACCAAACCTACCTAATATTTTTGCACTGTTTCTGCAAAGCTTCTGGTAAGGATCTCCTTTAATAGCACACTTCCTTCAACAAAAATTTCTGTGGATTTAGACTTTTAGCAAATTTTTTACATTTTGTTGAAGAGTAACAATGTATTTTGAAATACAGATCTTCCTCAACTTACGATGGGTTTATTGGACACTCAGTGTTTAAGTTGAAAACACCGTAAGTTAAAAATGCTTTTAATACACCTAACCTACCGAATAGTATACCTTGGCCTAGCCTGCCTTAAATGTGCTCTGAACACTTACATTAGCTTACATTTGGGCAAAATCATCTAAAACAAAACCTATTTTATAATAAAGTATTGAATATGTCATATCATTTATTGAATACTGTACCGAAAGTTACAAAAAAAAAAAAAGAATGGTTATATGGTACAGACTGGTTGTTAAGTATATTGGTTATTTATCTTCAAGACTCTGTAGCTATGCCTAACTGCCACTGCCCAGCATCGCGCAAGCTCATACCGCATAATGCTAGCCTAGGAAACGATCAAAATTCAAAATTCCTAGTACAGTTTCTACTATGTACTGCTGTAATGTGTACTGCTTTCTCACCACCATAAACTTGAAAAGTTATAAGCTGAACCAGTGTTAAGGTGGTGACTGTTAATAGTTTTTAGAACTTTATTGATGGAAGTCAGTACAGGAGAAGACACTGAAAACTGAGAAATAGAGGAAATAAGAAATACATAATATGAACTTGGAAATAAGTAAGTAGGTTAAATTAACTGAATACATATATAATGAGAGATTATATGTCTCCTAGTTTCAGAGAATAGCTATGTGACAGTTTAGTCAATCACATTAACATACATGTATTTTTTTTAAAAACTGTATTCATTAGAAGGGGATGGCCAGCATATAAAAGTAGGGTTTAAAAAAGCAAAATCTGGCAATGCCCAACAATGCAATACCAACACTAGGGTAGTGTACGCCCTAGAAGAAGGTAATATTCCTGTGAAAATAACTACTCTAGATAATTATAATTTGGTACCATTTAACTTCCATCTAATAATTTGTCTCTGTTCTGACTCCATCCTCAACAAGTGACCTTAGGATTCGGATTCTTTTATAGACTTGCCTACAGGGTAAGACCAAACTGGTGAGATTAATACACACATCCCAGGCTTCATAATTATTAAAAGCACCATCAAAAATAATTCTAAGGGCGCCTGGGTGGCTCAGTGGGTTAAAGCCTCTGCCTTCAGCTCAGGTCATGATCCCAGGATCCTGGGATCAAGCCCCGCATCGGGCTCTCTGCTCCACAGGGAGCCTGCTTCCTCTGCCTGCCCCTCTGCCTACTTGTGATCTCTGTCTGTCAAATAAATAAATAAAATCTTTAAAAAAAAAAAATAATAATAATATAATTCTATATTCTAGTTTATATACCTATTTCCCAGGAATATGTGAGTCTATTCTCAAAGATGATCCATTTCTTGGGGTACTGACAAAAACCAGTCAAAGACTAGAGCCAAGGCTCTGGCAGTCACCAAGTATGCATCCCCTTGTGAAGCCTTCTTGGGCAGCATTCTTCTGCCTGATCATCAATATCTGCCTCACTTTAGAACTTCAGAGATCATGAAGATAATATATAGTAGAGTATATTAATTGTTTACCTTTCTTCTCAGTGGTCTTTCATATCTGGGTGCTCTGTCTGCTGTACCTAAAAGACAACACAGTAGTTACAGAGAACTGAATACGTACAGTTGTTCAACACTGATCATGATCCCAAAACTCTGAGATTATTTCGGGTATTCATGAAAATGAAACAATAATCCATTTTCTGTAAGCACTGGGACTAAATCATCTTAATGAAAAGTCAGAAACAGTTAAGAAAAGTCCAGTTATTTAAATATAAAATGTATTGTGACTGATGATATAGTGAATTAATCACCTAAAGAAATATTTTCAATAAATGTTAAGGTTCATAATCAAACTCACTTTCCCAAGTTAAAATATCTAGTTAGAAATAAGAACTTTTAGGGGCGTCTGGGTGGCTCAGTTGGTTAAAGCCTCTGCCTTCGGCTTGGGTCATGGTCCCAGGGTCCTGGGATCAAGCCCCACGTCGGGCTCTCTGCTCCGCGGAGAGCCTGCTTCCTCCTCTCTCTCGGCCTGCCTCTCTGCCTGCTTGTGATCTCTGTCAAATAAATAAACAAAATCTTAAAAAAAAAAAAGAAAGAAATAAGAACTTTTACATCTTTAAAGGTAATTGAATGGAAATGTTTTAACTATAAATATACTTGCTCATATTTGGCATTATTTGGTTCCACCAAAAAAAAAACCAAAAAACCTTTGTTTTTCCTTCTATATTGCATATTAGAACTGCCAATGTTACAGTAATGCCAATAATAACAAAAATCATGGCCATTCCTAATAAATCATGTAACTATAGAAGACAGTAAATTATTTACATACAGTATATACCTTTCAAAATATTACCTTATGTCTCTCTAAATGTTCTGCTACATTACAGTAACAATAGCTGTAATTATTCAGCACTTTCACATGCCAGACAATGTGCTATATGCTTTTCATTATCTCACTTAATCTTATTGTTCACAATAACTGTAGGTACTATTATTATCCTTAGAGGTCATTTAGAGCCGAGAAAAGAGTTAGGGTGACAATAGGATTGCATATAGGACTCTCCACACTCTGAACCACTTCTATCTCTAGCTTCATCTCCCTTCACAAGTTCCCACAGCTAAACTAAACTTCCAGTACCAGAGCCTTTGGACTTTCTCCAAACTTACTGGCCCCTCTGCCTGGAATGTGCATCCCTTCCACCTGTCTGGCTTCTGTCCCCTTCTGCTTCCCCCTCTCATTTTTTTATCTGACAAATTCTTATTCATCCCTTGATAGTAATTCATTCATTCACTCAATCATTTGAGTGATATCGTATACCAGAAACGGAGAAGGCAGCAATGAGCAAAAGAAACACAGACCTTGCTTTCACAGAAGTAGTCTGTCAAATAAGATATTTAACAAGTGATTTCAATAAACAGTCATACTATTAATGGCAACATATAGCAGGGGACCAAACTTAGTCAGTTAGTTGGAGAGAATTGCCCTGAAAAGCTGGATTTTAAGCCTAAACCTTAAGGATGAGCAAGGGGTAGCGCTGGGAACAGGCAAGGGAGAAAGTTTCTACACAGAAAAGGACATGTAAAATCAATGGGAATAGTTCAAGATAGCTGAAATTTAAGACTACAAGAGAAAGGACATTAAGAAGAGAAGTTGGAAATATTTAATAAGCACCTCAACTACAATACATCATTGAGAGAGCTCTTGATTTTCTTCTTCCAGAGTTCCTGATCCCTGTAAATGATACTGCCAATAATCCGATTACTCAGGATAAGAATCTAACCTGCTTCCCGAGACTTATTCTTATGCCCCATATCAAATCCATCAGTAAGTCCTCCTAGCCATTCCACTCTTAGCCCCTAAAGTTGGTTTTTCACACAGTGATTTTTTAAAAATATTTTATTTATTTACCTGACAGAGAGAGAGAGAGAGAGAGAGAGCGGCCAAGCAGGGGGAGCAGTGGGCAGAGGGAGAAGTAGGCTCCCCACCAAGCAGGGAGCCTGATGCAGGGCTTGATCCCAGGACCCCAGGATCATGACACAAGCCAAAGAAGGCTGATGCTTAACTGACTGAGCCACCCAGGTGCCCCAGGGGTCAGTGATCTTCTAAAAGTATAAATCAGGAGCGCCTGCGTGGCTCAGCTGGTTAAGCATCTGACTCTTGATTTCGGCTCAGGTCATGATCTCAGGGTCATGGGATCAATCCCTCCATCAGGCTCCACACTCAGCAGTCTGCTTGTCCTTCTCCCTCTGTTCCTCCTCTCCTGAAATAAATAATTATATCACTTCCATGTTCAAAACCCTCCAGTATAATCCCAAACTTATAATAAAATCCTAAAAGCCGTGTAAGATCAGATCATTACTTATCTTTCTGACATCTTAAGACTACCACTTACCTATGTTCATTTACCTCATTGACTTTCTTTCTGTTCCTTGATCACATCCCTAAGTTTGTTCTCAAATTCTGGCCTTTGCACTTGCAGATCCCTATGTCAACAATGCTATTCCCCCCGGATCTTGGCATGGTATATACCATGGGCTCTGCTCAAATGTCACTTTCTCAAGGAGGTCTTTCCTAACTACCCACATTTTATCTACCCTATAGCCAGTACTCCTCCAATCCATCATTCTCAATACTCTGCTTTATTTTCCTTCAAAGCCCTAATCACCACCTGACACTGTACTGGCATTGTTTTGTTTACAGTCTGACTTACCCAAAACAATATGAACTTCATGAGGTGAGAGACCTTGCTATATCCTATTATCTAGAACACTACCCAGCACACAGTAGGAGTTAAGTATTTACAGAATGAATAAAAACCTTACAAGACACAATCATTAAGACGATAAAGGGCCACTCTGACAAGGAATCTATCCTACCTTAGAGCAATGAGAAATCATTCACAGACTTTGAACAAGGGAGTGGCAAGGTAAGATTCGCTTTTGAATACTTCTCTATCACTTCTCGACCTTTTGGCTAAGATCAAGTGTGAATACTTCACTCTAGTTGTGAGAATTCAAGGTAGGAGAACATGAGCAGAAATAGGGGCCAGTAAAGAAACTACTGTAGAAGTGAGAGATGGTGGCCTAGATTGAACTCTTGGTAATACGAAGATTAAGGATTGTACAGAAGGTAGCTTGGAGAGCACCTGGTGAATGACTGGACACGCCCCCTCTTTGACAAAGCTTTCCCCGACTCCCTCCCGAGGGCTCTTCCTCAATGCCCCTGTTTCTCTATTCACGCTTCCATTACAGCACCTCACACTGCATATAGTATGACTCCATTAACAGATCTGTCTTTTCCACAGATTCTTCCAAGTAAGAACAAGTGTCTTGAGTGAAGGTCACCTCAATGATGTCTGTTGAATGAAGGTCATCCCATTTGGTGGCCTAGCTAGGGCTGGAATTCAGAGCTGCAATTTGTCCCACGAGAGCTGTATGCTTCTCTTAACTTTCGAGAAAACCCATGGTTCAACACTGCCCAACAAACATCACCCGGCACCAGTAACTAGAGTGACCCTGTGCCAGTGGCCGCGCAAAGGGAGGACCAGAAAGCGCGGGTCACTGTAAGGGGCTAGGGGCAGCAAGCTCGCCACGTCCAGCCCATCCAGAAGCAGAAATCGGCGACTAAAAATCCGATGACTGGGGTACAGAAAAGAGACCTACACCTGCGGCTTTGCTACCGGGAGCAAAGGACGTAACCGGCTTCCCCTAGGCGGTGCAACTCCGCCACCGCGGCGGCTAGCATGGATTCGGTGTTCCGCCCTCTCACCTCCCCCAAAGCCCGGAGGGCACGCGACAGACACTCACGCGGGCTTGATATCGCGGAGCGGGTGGCCGGAGACATGGAGGTACAGAAAGCACGCAGGGTCCTGGTCCCCGGCTGCAGGGCCAACCACGCGGAGAGCGCGGCAGCCACCATGGTCGCGAGGACGGCAAGCCGGATGGGACAAGCGCAGTCAGGAGTCAAGGGGCGGCTCTGAGGCCGCTACCGCGCAGGTTCGCCCCGCCTTGCCCCGCCCCTACGGTGGAGAAACAGGAAATAGGCGGGCCTGCAAAGTCCGCTTGGAGTCAAATGTGCAAGAAGAGACCCTCAAAACAGGAAAAACTAATACAAGAAAACAAAAAGGTAACAAAAAAATTTTTTTTTAAGATTTTGTTTATTTATTTGATAGATCACAAGTAGGCAGAGAGGCTGGCAGAGAGAGAGGAGGGAGGGAAGCAGGCTCCCCGCTGAGCAGAGAGCCGGATGCGGGGCTCTATCCCAGGACCCTGATACCATAACCTGAGCCGAAGGCAGAGGCTCAACCCACTGAGCCACTCAGGTGTCCCAACAAAAATTTTTTTTAAATAAATAAATAAATAAAAAGAAGCAGTGAGTCCAAAGAGGACCGTAAGGGATGGGGGAAAATGTGGCTTACAGAGGGCAAATGTGATCTGGCTAGGATTTCAGATGACGCAAGAGTCTGGCAGTTTACCTTAGGGCCCTGCTCCTTTGCCATTGTTGCCTTTCCACACTTTCTCGGTTTAAAGAAGTCTTGAGGGGCGCCTGGGTGGCTCAGTGGGCTAAAGCCTCTGCCTTCGGCTCAGGTCATGATCCTAGGGTCCTGGGATCGAGCCCCGCATCGGGCTCTCTGATCAGCGGGGAGCCTGCTTCCCCCCTCCCTCTCTCTCTGCCTGCCTCTCTGCCTACTTGTGATCTCTGTCTGACAAATAAATAAATAAAATCTTTAAAAAAAAATAAAGAAGTCTTGAGCTGGTGCAAGTGATATACTCTAAGAGCGAGACAGTATCTGAGAGTAGTTAAAAGGATGGCCTCTGGCCAAACTAATTCTGTTTTAACTTGACTTCATTTTTTCTTGGCTGGGTTGATCCTAATCAAGTAAATACAGCGAAAGCTCTGGGTGAACTGTTAGCGTACAGTGCGCACCCTGTGTGCATAGGCTGTGACTGTTATTAATGATTTGGTTAGCTCCTTTGTAGATCAGGTTAGAATTACAAAAAGACCTAATCAGGACCTCAAAAATAATGGTCATTCTTTTTTTAAGATTTTTTAAGAAGTTTATTTGACAGAGCGCAGGAGGGAGCATGAGCAAGGGGAGCATGAGCAGGGGCAGTGGGAGAAGCAGGCTCCCCACTGAGCAGGGAGCCCCATGCAAGGCTGGAGGCTCAATCCCAAAACCCCGGGATCATGATCTGAGAGAAAGACACTTAATGACTGAGCCACCCAGGCGCCCCAATAATGGTCATTTTTTAAATGAGATTTTTTTTTACCCTTCTCTATTTCAATAAAAAAGTGTAGATTTGTGTGTCTGTAAAGGAGGTGAGTTCAAGGTCTTCCTGCCTCAAGGCATCTTGGATTGGAACCTATTTTGACAACCCTAGGATAGATTAACGTACAACCATTAATAAAATTATCCTCTATTGTTTTTAGTAGGTACTATAATATTTAACCAAAGTACAAAATTACAGTAACAAGAATAACTGGGAACCAACACGACTGATTCTTGATAAGCATACCAAGTAGAGCAGGGGGCTGCAGGTGTCCCAGAGTAGTGTGTGTGCAAACATTCCGTGTGCTATGGACATCAATCAGTATTGTTGGGGGTGGGGGAGGGTAATTGGCAGATAGGGACAAGTATTTGTGATAATCACCATTCTCATCTTTTCTGGCCTTTTACCATCCCATAATTGTTCCAAAGCAGAAGTATAGTGTGTTAAATGTACTCGTTTCCTAGGGCTGCCCTAAGAAAGTACCACAAATTGAGTGACTTAAAATAACATTTATTCTCTCACCAGTTCTAGATGCGAAAAACCCCAAATCCAGGTGTTAGCAGGGAAAGTTAATAAAAGGAAAATTAATAAAAGGAAATAATCTGTGAAAATTAATAAAAGGAAATACCATTTAAAATGAAGTCTAGAGGCCAGATGAGGGAGCTCTCACATCCTACCACTAGCCAGCAAGTACAGACCCCACCAGGAACAGAGAGTACTTTGCCAGTCTTGCCAGTGGATTCCAGTTTACTAAGCCCAGCAGGAGAAGACAGTTGGTTCTCCTACCTCAGCAACAGCCCAGCCAGTAAGAGACTGTCACGATTCAGCTAACGAAAAGGCAGCATGCCTCAAACTCCCAGTTTACTCCCTAAGACTTCATCCATAATAGCCCGTCCCAACTCCCTTCTTTGTAACAAAGCAGTCTTCTCCTTTGTTCTCCATACTTGCCAGTGGTTTTGCTGTAGCATTCATGTCCTGAACTGCAAGTCTCTGTAATCCCTAGTAAACCCATTTTTGCTGGTAAAATAATTGACAGTTTTAAGTTTAACAGTTCCTTCTGGAAGTTGTGAGAGAGAAACTGTTTATTCCTCTCTCCTCACTTCTGATGGTTTGCAGACAATCCTTAGCTTGTAGCTCCAACCCCTGCTTCTGTCTTCACATAGTGAGCTACCCTCTCCTCTATTTTTAAGATTAAAAGTACAGTCTTTTAGTCAGATGGGTATGGGGTTTGAATCCAGGTTCTGTTTCTTGTGTTCTGGGGAAAATCTACCTAACATCTCTGAGCTTCAGTTTCATGGAAAATGGAACTGTAAGATCTTCCTCAGGGCTGTTGTGATTAAGTAGTTATGTTGCAGAAGGCAGAATATAAATGGTGGTCATGGGGCACCTAGGTGGCTCAGTGGGTTAAGCCTCTGCCTTTGGCTCAGGTTATAATCCCAGGGTCCTGGGATCGAGTCCTGCATTGGGCTCTCTGCTCAGCAGGGAGCCTGCTTCCCTCTCTCTCTCTCTCTGCCTGCCTCTCTGCCTACTTGTGATCTCTCTCTCTGTCAAATAAATAAATAAATAAAATGGTGGTCATTGGAATTAAGCTCATGGTCAATACAGCTGTGATTTTTGCTCTCTCCAGTTTTTATGTTCTAGTACAGTGAATTACAAGAGCTATACCATACAAATTTAGGGACAAAAGAAGTATGAATCTTTACAGAATTACTTTATATTCAGGGATTTCTCAGTTTCTGAACAGGAAGTTGAGACTCATGTCCTCAGCCTGCCTTCCTGTGTTTTCTTTTTGTCTTACTATCTCCCTAAGACATTAGTGGACAGATATGACCAGAGTTAGAGGAGCTAGAGAAATACTTATTGTTTTCCCAGACATCAAGTACAATAAGGTTCATTCTGAATTAAAAGAACTCATTTGCAATCCTGTCAGCAGGCAGTAATATGTTTCATGCAGTGTAAACAGTAACACATGTACCTAGGAGTCACTAAGAATTACCTAATTTTTCAGTTGGAAGAGTTCTTAAAAGTGCAGTTGCTCACTTACGATAAACGCTTTTTGTTCAGCTTTCTTGACCAAATTATGGCCCCACAAATTATGTAGCCAGTGCTGTGTGGAATAATTTTAAATATTAAGGATTTTTATCGTGGGGTTTTATTATATCTAAAACCCAGATTAATCCAGTGACTTTGTCAGAGAGCTACTTTTAGTTAAAACTTCTTTAAAACTTAATAGCAAAATTCTTAATTCTTAATTAAGCAAATTTCTTAATTAAGCAAATTCTTAATTAAGCAAAATTGTTAATTAAGCAATATTCTTAATGTTAACTCTCCAGCAAACTGGAGAGAGTGGGTATGGAGAGAGGGGGTGAGACTCCCAAAGGCTTAACTTCCTGTATTTCCATATTTTTTTACAGCAGAATGCAAATTTTTAAAAAGTACAGTATTTTTTAAATCAGCAAAAGCTTCACATTTTTATTTTCATGAAAAAAAAAAAGACATGGTAAGTCTTTGATTTATATCTTCCAGTTGTTTAGAACATGAATATTTACAATTTGTACTGGAGTTCCCAAAATTATTGTTAGCTTATAATTTAGTATGGAAAAATGTTATCACAAGCATCATCTCCTTCGAATTAATTGAACTCATCCCCATTTACAGATAAGAAAATGAAGAGTTAAGTCGCCAGACGCTGCTCTTAAGATAATTCAACTCAAACCCACATCTGATTTCAAGCTGAATGTTGTTTTTACTACCCTAACCACCTTCTTGATAGTTTCCTCGACACAGCATTGCTACAGATAGGGTCCGCATATGCCACGGAAACATTAATTGGGTGTCAGGGTAGCTTCCAGGCTTATTCAAAGTGTGTGCCTTTATTTCTTCCCTTGCATCCTTAATATTTAAGATGTTTGGAAATACAGCATTAATTGTGCTAGATTTCATCCCTTCATCCAATCATCAGCAAACGCTGTATGCTTCACCTTCAACTCTTCCTGGATCTGACTTCTCTACCCACCCTCTTGTACCTCTTTGATCCAGGCCACCCTTTTCTCTCTTATAACAGCTTCCCAGCTGCTCCCATGGGCTCTGAAATCACTCTTTCCTCCTTACAACCTAGTCGCCACCCAGTAATCAAGTGAGGTTTTTTTTTTTTCTTTTAAGATTTATTTATTTGAGAGAGAGAGCATGAGAGGGGAAGAGGTCAGAGGGAGAAGCAGACTCAGACTCCCAGCAGAAGCTGGGAGCCCAATGCGGGACTCCATCCGGGGACTCCGGGATCATGACCTGAGCTGAAGGCAGTGGCTTAACCAACCGAGCCACCCAGGCGCCCAAGTGAGATTTTTTTTAAAGTGTTAAGTCTGATCAAGGCATGTCTGTCAGGCATGTCTGTTTATCACTCACAATAAAAGTAGGTCCTCAAAAGTGTGATTTGCTTGTTTTATTTGCTGGCTACTTCAATTTCGACTCTCTCTCTCTCCC